>JAFFZR010025314.1:0-14799 GCA_018397195.1 Lethrus apterus | reverse complement strand
GAAAGATGAATGAAATGAACAAATTAATCCAACTAAACCATGATACGGGAAAATGTTACTAAGAAAAGTCGTTCATAATAAGAAATTGTGGCCCTATACAAAATTTCAGAAAGATCTACCTACTTTGATCAAATCGTCTTATTTTGTTTAATCACGGTTTAATCATAGCAGGTAGATCTTTCTGAAATTTTGTATAGGTCCACAATTTCTTATTATGAATGACTTTTCTTAGTAAAATTTTGCCGTATCTTGGATTAGTTGGATTAATTTGTTCATTTTATTCATATTTCTATTAAAATTGTAAAGCCGTTTTTCTTGATTTTTTTCTTATGCAACCTATTTAAATTTGCATACCGTTGAAAACACAATTAAAAATCATAACGAAATAAAACATAAAAAATATAGGTTGCCATTTAAAAAAAAATGGCGATGACGTCATAACAAATAAATGACGGTGTTTAATAAAGAATTTTTTTCGCTAAGTTGTAGCTAAGACTGTCCCATTTAATAATATATATGGTTTGTTGGTGATTGAATCACAATTGAAGCCGCTATAGTATATATTTTGTAGAACGGACTGTATTTCGCTTTAAAAAATTTTAATTGATTTTTTGTCCATTTTTGTCTTACAATGGACTAAAGGCACCTTTCTGTCTTAGAAATTGTCCTCGATTTGGTTCAACAACAATTTTTTGAATAACTATCGAAAAAAAAAATACAAAAATGCACAATTTTTGCAATTCATCTAATTAAAAATAATTCAAACATGTTTGAAAAAACTTATTGATAAACGATCGTAAATTAGACGAAAAAAATTTTCCATTATTCGAACGTGTACGGACGTTTTGAATGTAAAAGTCGTCGTTTTTTTTCCAACTTTAATTGCATTTTAACCCAGTTTCGTGGTAAACTCACGCAATTATATGCAATTAAGACAATTCTCTCCGTTTCGCGTGAGTATATTTTAAAATGCCCGGCAACGGAAGGCGTTCGCGAACAATTGGGACGTTAAAGCGCTTTTACTTTTCGAAATTCCGTACCGGAACGTCGCCATTATTAAAGTGTTCGTGTGAATTTCTCGGATGCAATGAAAATCGAACTCGTAGTGTGAACAATTCGATTCGAACGTTGAGACTAAATGGCGAGACCGATGACAATAAAAGTGGAGTTTACACGAGCTTTGACTTTCTCGAGTGTAACCGCAACATTTTTGTCTGCGTTAGACATAGATGTATGCCATTAAATTAATAACAAATCAATGAAAAGTTATTAAAAAAAAAAACAAACAAGAAATAACCTTATAGTTTTTATTATTATTATTGGATTTTCTGCCAATATAAAAGGAGCTTTAAGATTTTTTCAACCATTTCTTTCAGTTCAGTGAGACGAATACAATTACCAGTTTTTATCATTGAATTCATTCCAGACATTGTTCTATGATCTATTTATCTTTTTCGTTGTCGTTTTTGGGGGTCGTGTACCTTACAAACCATAGCAAAAGCCGTCACTGGTCGATACTATACGGTGGAAGCGAGAAAGAGAGTGGACCACCGTACACGGGAGAAAACTTATTACAACAATTACGAACTGACCGTGACATGTTGTAAATGTGCATAGTTGATAACTCGGCCGACGTCGTCGAAGTTTGAAGAAATTGTCGACAAGGATGGGAAGGTCCCCGAACATATGTTGAGCAGCGTGCGTACGGAACGAGAATGTGGGTCGGCAGGTGGAACTGGAAAGTGGTTGGTTGAATTCATTGACTACTCACATCTAGACACACACAAACGCGCAAACAGTTCATCCCGGTAGTGTCTTCTGTGTTGTCTTTGGGGATCGATTCTGATATCTTGAGGATATTCGGTTGAAATTTTCGTTCGCGAGAAAAAATTATGGAGCTCTACAAGGTTAGTATAAAATTTGTTTAAAATTTGGTTTTGTTTCAAAATCTTTAAAAAAAATTCAAGATCTAAGAAATTAACAAATTTTCGTGTTTCCAAATGAACAACATTTTCGCTATTATCTTCATTTAAATCAACCACGAATCAAAAAAAAAATAATAAATAAAGGGTATAAATCAATTTTTTTCCAGAATGAATTATAATTTCTACCATTTATTTATAAATTCCAATTCCAATTCTGAAAGCTCAACTTAATGCTATATCATAAAGAGGGGTTTTCTATAACATTTTTCATTATTTTTTGGATTATTCTAATTATTGTATAATTATGAATCTATTAAATCTTTCAATTCTAAAAACTAAATTTTTTTTTAAAACTGTATCCAGAACTCCAATAACCAATTTAACCTAAGCTTAATTTAAATTGTTCTAAGAAACTGAAAAAACCCGAATTTTTTTGTAATAAATTTTTATAAATTACGTTTATATTTTTTCACACTTGAAGAAGTCACTTTGTGCCGAAACAATAGAAAATTTTGAAACTTTAAACATACATGTATATAACATTTTGGAAAAGAAAATGCTGGTATTAGTACTTGAATTAGAAATTTTATTTAATGAAATCACAGCTCATTTGTAGTCAATCAGAAAGAAAGAAAGATTCAGGAGAAAGCTTGCTGTTCAAAATTTATTACATATTTTTCGATTTTTTATTTTGTTATATTTAATTTATTAACGTTTTAAAATGCTTTTAAAATTCTGATTTGGACGTCATCGGCATCATTGCATCGTTACCCGCATTTATTATTCAAATCATGTCGGGAGATATTCATGCAATTGATGACATAATTCGGAGCCTTCACCTAAAAATTCAAAATATGTAATTTGTGTTGCGTTATAGTCATAATGGTGATAGTGGAATATTACAAAATGGATTTTTTTACAAAAATTGTTGTTTTATAAACTTTTATAAAATAGGGATTATTTTCAAAAATTTGAACTGATTTGATCTGATCATTAATTTTTTTTTTAACTTGTCATAAAATCCATGATTTGAAAGCCAAGCATTAAATATAGTAAACAAAAATCAATATGATCAAACATTATTTATTTTTTTTTTTCAAATTGTAATTATATGTTTTGTTTAAGTATAATTAAGAAGTAAATAAAGCAGTCTTTAAGCGTAGAAAATGTTGGCATTATTTCCATCAACAAATAATTTTTTTTTTATTATTTTCAACTTTTTCAAGTCTGCATGTTTTTAAAATTACTTTGAGTTTGGGGAATTATTAAAAAATATATGTATTACGATCAGGAAACGTTGCCCGTTTTTTAAATACCTCTTTAAGATTGACAAAATATATTGTTTACATATGAAGCCTGCGTTAATCATAAAAGAAATAAAAAAAATAATTAAAAATTTGAAATGCTGAAGTTGTCCACATTATTTATAAAGAAGAAGTTAATTATTTTTTTTTTTTTATTATAAAATCCCAGTAATTCAAATTATTTGTTTTCAACAGAAACCATTTAATCAATTAAAAAAAAATCCATTTAAAAAAAATGCTTAATTAGTTTCGCTAACATTAGGTAATAAAAAAAGCAAAAGTGTATATTTTAATTGCTTTTTTTGAGAAGAAAATTTTTGCAAGTTTACCAGTTACGAGGTTCCAAAATCTTCTGTCATGATAAACTTGTTCACTGATAAACGAAAATTATTGAGGTAAAAATAAAGTTAAAATTTGACAAATTTTTAACTTGGATTTATGACTTAAAACAAAATAAAACTATATTTATCTGAAAAGAATGTAGCAAAAATAAAAAAGCTTTTGATAAAGTTGACCAAACTGTACTTCTACTTAAGTTAAACAATACATATCGTAGTTGGGTCATAAATCTGATTTTTTCACTCCGACATCTGAAGTACCTCAAGGTAGCAATTTAGGTCCACTTCTATTCCTTATATATCTTAATGATCTTCCTTATCAACTTAAATGTAATAAACTAATATTCACTGATGATTTAAAACTAATAACGATTATTATTATTATTATATAACCTTTCTTTCTTCCGTCTCGTTGTTAATTTAAAGTTTTCATTTTATCTTTCCTTTACCAATCGTTATTAAATAATTATCCAAATTAACAAAGAAAGTAGGAGATTCTTGCATAAATTCTTCATTATTTGGATTCATAAAACTTAATATACTTGTGGTTGAAACAAACTTTCTAATAAAGACAGCTTTGATGTTGAATTGATCATACAGTTTTTAATAAAGTTGATATTCTATTTTTTATTGATTTCAACCACAAGTATATTGGGTTTTATGAATTCTCTTATATTGTTATTGTGCATTTTCTCATTTTTCTTTTTTGTCACTTCCATTTGATTTTTTTTTATCTCTAATCGTTTACGTCGAAGAAGAAGAAGAAATTTGGGCGTATTTACAACAAAAAGAAGGCCGCACAAATTTGTCATGTAAACAACCTTACGCACATAACTTTTAATTTTTACTCGTCCTTTACCACACATGAACGTATATGTTAAAAGAATAGAAAGCACGTTTATTTACCTCACAACACGTCCAGTAGACAGTTGACCATATCGTAAAATCGACAATTTGTCGTCGTCGTCCACTTTCTATCCACCTTTTAAAAATAGTCGAGTCATCGAACCCAACGTTCCAAGTCAAATTGAAACGTCAGTTTCGTTCAAAAGTGGTTCGTTTCGCCGCGCGACGAAAAAAAACTTTTGAAATTAAACGATATCGACGTTACGGTATTACAGATATCGCGATTCGAGATCTATAATGCTATTTTTACGAACGCAATTATAACGACGGTTAATCCGTCGGGTTGAAGTTTTCTAAGCATGTACAAAGTGATCCGAAATGATTGAAGGTGATCTCACCGAAATTATTGATCACAATTGTATTCCACTAAAAATTTGTTTTTCCCCTAAAATTGACGTGTACGATTCAGATAAATAAATAATAATTAAAGTTGTATTTTATTGTTATTTATTTTATTATAAAAAAATTAAGTATCATAAATCATACAAAACGAAAAAAATTCTATGTCGCGCTCTTTTGTGAAGTTAGAATCGAATATAGAGAATTCCACTAAGTGGCACGTGAAAAATGTCAATGAGGAGACTTGTTCAATCAAATAAGAATGTCATACTTAATACAATTAATTCGATTTTAAATCGATAGATGGCGTCGCCGCTATCTCCTTGATAGATAGATAATAGATAGCAATTTCTTTGGCAACTTAACAAGCGGAATTACCGAAGATATTATCTCACGAATTAATTCAAGGTTGACAACATCATGAAAATTTGCATTCGTCGACGATTTACGTTACATTCAGCAGATTAATAGATCATAAAAAATAAGATTTTTTATGGTGAACATTTTAAGTTCCACATCGAGACGCAGACGTTTTATTATCGAAATCACGTGGATTGTAACGTGTCGCACGATTACTTTTATGAATCATTATTTCTCGTTTAGGGAGAGTTTGATGTCAGGATGTTCAGTTAATCGAGGTCGGCACGTTTACGTTCACGAATTACACGTTTTTATGTAAATGAAGAAAATGTTTGATAATACGAATTATTGTTAAATATAAATTAAAAATCTGTATTTTTTTGAAAGATCAACCAACGGACTTGGGTTTGGTAGACTTGGTATCTTATGGCCTAATCCAACCAATCAAATCCCTGGATTTGAATTTGATTGGGTAATACTTCGGTTGATCTAAAAAAAAAAAATAATAATAAAAATGTGTAATGTTTATTGATTAGATTTGATTGGGTTGGAATGGATTTTATTAGAATAGAAAGATTATATTAAATTAGATTTTATTGTATTAATTCGATTGGATTGGGTTGGATTAGATTAGATGCATTACATTAGATTAATTTACTTTGGATTCAATTTGATTAGATTGAATGTTAGATTATTTGAATTGGAAGTGATGTAATTCGGTACAAATTACTTTTGATTGGATTTGTTTAACATTTTTATTCTTCATCAAATTGTTGTAAAAAATTAAACTTATTATCATCACATTTTTTTGAGATTTTTGAGATTTTCTAAAAATTGGAATTTTTTCAATATAAAAAGTCTAGCAAAATATTAAATAATTGAAAATATAAAAAATAAAGTGCACACAAAATAATGTATGCAAATTGTGAAATATTCGACATTTTCAATTAAAAGCAATTTTTTCAACACATACATACCTAACAGTCCGAGTTTGATCAACGAAGCATGACATCACCTAGATATCAACAGAAACAGCACAAATAAATTAAAGGACAAGGGAATGAACTCTTTATTATCATCATCAACTAAACCAAACATAAATGTGACCCTAAAAGCTAAAACTGATAAATTAGATAAAAAATCCTCATCCTTAAGTTCTGTTGTATATGCTCACAGATAAAATCATAATTAAGTAAATTATAATGACTAATGACAACCGCCTAGAGTATGTTGGTGAAACTTCGCACATATCAAAGTTTTCAATCTCGTATCTGTTAACCATTGTGTTTAATCGCTCCTACATGGTTTTATTGGTTTCCTGTATATTTTCGTCGACACAAGGGTTAATGACTCAATAACAGGTCATCTCGATGAAGCTTTTATCAAGGAAACAATTATCATCTACTCACTCATTACGGGAATAAAAATATAAACATTAAATAAAATTAAATATTTAAATTTATTGGCAACAAAATCGTTGTTTAAACGTATAACAATATGATGTGAAGCGAAGATTAATAGAAGCTTCTGATCATTATAAGCCTTAAATAACACAAACATATCAACGTATAAAATAAATGATAATATAATCTGTCGGCAGGGCCGGTTCTAAAGGCGAAGCCGCCATCGTGCCATATAATCCGTTTTTATTAAAAAAAATATATTTAAATTTTCAGTTAAATTGAAATATTAGTACGTGTGAAAATTTTTAAGTCCATATTTCTTAAACGATTTAGTGAAAACCACAAGCAAATAATTGAATCCAAAGTAAAAAATATTCTTTTATCCATTAAAATGAGGATAGGTTGGGTTTGATTGTGTTGGATGGAACGAAATTTTAATAAATGATCCATATTGCTGCAAAATCCACTTTACCAAATTGGGATTGAATTATTCGCAAAAATAGTGGAGGTTTTCTTGAATTAAAATGGCTGGAGGATTTGTTGGATTGAGTCGCTTCTTACAATAACAAGTAATCTGTTACCAAAATCGATTATTAAAATATTGTTGATTAATTTTCTTTAATTTTCTTCAAGAATGCACAAAAAATATTTATGTTTAGTTCTTTATTTTGGGTTGGATTTGGTATCAATTATCTGTTACAAATATAAAAGAATTTTGAAGTTGATTTGTTATTAAAACAAATCTTTGAATTTTTTAATACATTTTTGATATTCTATTAAAAATGTCGAAGTATTAAATAAACATATTAGAAATTAAATCATATGTTGGCTGAACATCAAACATAGTTTTCTAAATGACTTTACGAGCCACACACGTTCGAAAGACACCGAATTAGAGGTGAAAGTAGGTGATGAGAGTGTTGTTGATTTCGTACTTTCTTAGCGACATGTGCTGCACACTTAATCACTTCGAAATCATTGTTGTGTACGTCTTGTTGCGTAGGTTATGCTCGACAATATAATTCATATTTTATTATTACGTCTGCGCGTAATCGCGTTTATTAACCGTAGCGGATTCGTCCACATTACGAAATTCACGATTTATTTCTTATTTATGGCTATAAACATAGGTTTACAGGCCAAATTTCTATCTATCATCGAATTCTCATAGTTTCTCTATGCTATGTTTCAATTTATTTATTTATTTTTGCAGGCGCTTCTTTTATTGTTCGCGACGTTAACGTTGGCCGCATCCACGACGGAAAAAGCAAAAGTCACAAGAACCGAACTGAAAGTGTCGAGGAGTTTAAATCCGGACGACATGCAAACGCTGAACGTAATGACGCGGGATGGAAACGTCGCACAGTTGATCGTCAAGAGACGAGATTCGAAATCCAAACTTGTCCAAAATCCCACGATTCCGAATAAAATTGATTCGAGATCGATATACACGAATTGGATTCCGATTTCGTCCGTTTATCTCCAACCCAATATGATTCGGTTGGATGAGCTCGCATTGGTCAGGAACGCCAGTGATCCTCCCAATTGGAATAATAATAATTTAGGAAACGTCATCGATAGCGATAGGTAATTTTTTAAGTTTTGCTTTCTATGAAGAAGACTTTTTTACTTTCAATAATAGGTTTCCACAGTTTGAAATCTTTAGTCAAAATAAAAATTATTTAGTGAAAGGTTCAAAAAATTAGCTAGAACAATAAATAAAATTTGCATTGTTTTTTTTTTTTAAAAATCAGATTAATTAATTAATTTCTGGTTTAGAATACCTCACGTTCCAAAACCAATCACCATACGTTCCGATGACGTCTACGTGAAATCATCAACCGATCGTAAAAAGGGACGTTCGTTGGTTAGCATAGATAAGGATGGAATTCCTGTCATACACGGCGTTCGAGTTCCAGACGACGAAACCGACAAAACCCAGACGTGGAGAAACGCACGCGTCATAAACGGAGAACTGTTTCCATACGAAGAGGGTTATAAACCCCCAGCGGCTGTACCCATAGGAGAACTTATTTACGCCAGTCAATCGGAGAAAAAATCCAAAACTAATCCCAAAAGTGTGGGGCCGTTTAGCAAAGAGGACAATTTTAGAAAATTGAAAGGTGAAAATCAAGGTTCGATAGGGCCTTTCACTGTTGAGGATAACCGAGCGGCCACGGGAAACCTTCACGAAGAAGATAGGAATTATCTTCGATTTGGTAAATAAAAATGATGTTTTTTTGCGAAAATATGTTAAATATTTATAAAAATGCTGACAACATCAACAGCAAAATTGTTAAACAACACAATTCGTAAACGACATAAAGAAGGAGTTTTCTTTAACTTTTTTTTTCACAGTACACGATGGCTTTGGACCATTTACAAAAGAAGACAACCTACGCCAATCCAATTCGAAGTTAATCGACTACATCAAGAAAATCAACAATCAGGAATCGAAAAGGGAGTACATTTCAAACCGGAAATATCGTTCGTACGAAAACGAAAACACTCCGTACATGCAAAGACGAATGCTCCATTACGGCGGAAATCCATCATATCCAAATTCCTTATTATATACACCCAGCACAAAATTAAGTCCGGTAAACTTCAACGACGGCGTAAGAACTCCAGTACTACAATACGCCCATCCAGAATTGGGCGTGCAACCAGCCAAGGCTAGTACCGAAGAAGACGAAGCGAAGAAATACAAACGCGACAAAACCAATCGAGCAGATTATTCGTCATACGACGCTTCGGGTTCAAACGCACCTTATTACGAAAACAACGGTGTCGATTATTATCGAAAAGACGTCACGAATTATCCGTACGGAGGTTATTACATTAAGCCGAAACAGGAACAACCTTTCTGGATGAAAATCACCGAAAGCATCAAAGACAACGTTCAAAACGGATTTGAACGCATGCACCAGTTGACGCGTCCAGTTTTCGATCCGCTCGTCGAAGCCACGCATAAAATTTCCCACAACTTGGGTTTGTCGAAATCGACGCAAAAAGCGCAAGATAAGATCGGGTTCATCGCGCCGATGAGCACTTCTGTTATTTTACCTGCTTTGGGATTGGTCGCGGGAGGTGCCGCTTTGGGTTTGGGCGCGGCCGCCGTTGGAAGGTTTTTGCAACCGGCCGAGATGCGTCAGTTCAACGGAATGCGGTACCCTAACGATATTTTCGTTTTTATGGAGGAACAAAACGGCAACGAACGGGATCAACACAGGCGGTATGCTCGCAGTTTAAACAACGACGACCACATGCAGCAGTTGGCCGTCGTTGTAGAAAAAGAAAATCTCGATCATTTAACGGCTCCGCATTTTTGGTCGGACACTCCGTGCTCGAAAAGGCTATTTTGTGAGGTGATGCTGCGTCAAAAGGACGATGAAGTCGTCTTTATGGAAAAGAAAATGGATTCGTTGCTTTCCATGTAAGTTTGAAATTTTTTTATCTACAATAAATTGATTATTCCAATAAGGTAGTGTGTAGTCTTGCATCTTTTTCTTCTACTTTTTATCTCCTTCCAAAAAGAACATCACACATATAGCTGTCCCGATGCACTTTGACTTTTTTGCCTTCATCCACTTCCGAACCTTGGGAGCAAAACAAAAATTTTCAGGACGAGAATTTAGATTTGGGAAAAGTTCATATTGTTCTGTTGAATTTCGATTTATTTTTTTTTTTTTATTATTAAGAATTCATATTTCAATTTTGATAAATAAATTCTTTCCTTTATACACCATCATCTGTTCCGATGTTTTCCCTACCATTTTTCCTAAAACCCAATCCACTCCTGGATTTTTGACACTGAATTTTTCATGTGATTTAACTCGGCGTATTGATTATTATTTATACTAATTTTTGGATACATCTCACTAATTAATTAAGATCCATGACTCGACAACGTTACGTAATCAACTGGTCAACTTGTATCTTAATCTTAGAGAACAATTTCCAAATCTTGTATTTTCATACTCATCCGTTACTTTACATTATTTCGAATTAAAACTAATTTTTTTTCATAGTAAAATATATCAACGTCTCGTAATAAATATATTTGTATTACTTTTCACGTTTTTACTGATTATATAATTTCAATAAATATTAAAATTAATTTAAATTCTTGTTAAATTGGAAATGTAGTCGTGTAATCGAAAATTATTCCTCCTTAGTAATTTATTTGAAATCAATTAATTCACTATAAATCTTATAATTTATCGTTTACAATTATTAAGTCAACTTATTTATGCGTATGAATTAATGGTACGTTTTCAACATTGATTCTTAATTAATGAGCACCTGCAAGGTTATCCTGACGTATAAACGGATTTAAATTCCGTATTAATTAGTTAATAATAATCATGATCGCAACAATCAGATTATTTTATATATTTTCGAAAGTTTAAAATAAATTTCTTTGATTGGAAAGTTATTCAAACTTTCTATGAAAATTAAAAAATACAGACAATAAAAAAATAATTTAAATTAAAGAAGTAAACAGTAGAAAGCGTTCGAAATAATATGAACACTAAAGTTTGTCTATCGACGAAGTGAAATTTAGATCCTAATCATTTTATTTCTTTCACATATTCTTGTAAGAATCGTTTAATTCACAGATGTTTCTTTCGTTGTAATTAAATGCATATGAAAAATAATCAATACATCAGTATGTAATTATTCATATAAAGTGGTCCTTTCATCAATGATTCAGTGTCTGGGTCAAAGTGAAAGTAAACGCCCGCGGCGATTCAGGATTCTTAACTCATCATTGCGCGAGGAGTTACGCGTTGGAATGTGGTCGGCAATTTGTCTCATATCCTCATAAGGAAAGAACCGACCCAACCGTTCGAAACTAATTTGTCATTTCGAAATTGCTTGTCAAAATTGACGAGTGAAATTTTTGATTTATTTGCTTTGTAAATCGTTGAGATTTGGGACGTAAGTTTTACCGAATGAAAAAATCAGTCTATTAAAAATGAATTTTTTCATTTTGTCTATTTTTAATTTTTAATAAAATTTAATTTAATAAATATTTGGTTTCAGGGTCCATCCAGAAGTTACCAAAAGTGTTTCACACCACCTACAAGACGTCATGGACGCCGTCAAAACCAAAGATTGTTCGAAATTCTTCTGCGCGAAGAGATTTTCCACAGCGATGGCCGCATGAATTATTTTTTTTTTTTAGATAAACCAAGCTTAAGGTCATCGCGGCTGTGAGGGGTGTTCAAATTAAAACACACGCCAATTTATTTTTTATCAGATATAATCGGGCTTGAAATTTTTGTGTGCCCCACCGTGTCTTAAGCCGGACCTGTCAATAAACGAAAAAAAAACCAACAAAAACGGAGTTGTAATCGATAGATTTTTAAAGAATAATGTACATTTTTATGTAAATTAGTTTTAGAGATTTATTTTTTAATTACCAGTGGCGTAGATGTAAAAAAAACGACGATATCTTCATGTACATATTAAATTATTAATGTAGGCGCGAATTATTTATTTAAACGTAAATCACCATTAAAAATGTATCATTTTATAGTAATATTTAGCGTTAAATATTTGTAGACGTTTTATGTTCTGTAAATTTGTTTTCTTATTTTTTTTTTTAAATAAACTATGTAACAAATAATGTTTTCTTGTTTTTAAATGAATTTATTTAATGTTACACGTTCTTAAAACTGCTTTTGATATTAATTGACATTCAAAGAACTAAGAAAGCTTTAATCAAAAAAAAATTATGGGCTCAACAAGCATCCTTGTGGAACTCCTATACAGTGGCGTGGCGAGGGGTGGGCAAGGGGGGGGGGCATCATGCCCCGGGCGCTACTAACAAAGGGGCGCCAAATGGTCCGTCTGTTTTCTCAATTATATTTTTTGTCTCAAATTTAAAGTCTAGCTTGAGCCTATGACTTTATTTATTTTACTTTATTTATTAATTTGCGAGTATATTTTACATATAATATTATATGGTTTTCGCATGGGGGGGGGCTAAAAAGGTATTGTGCCCCGGGCGCGAGTTAAGCTCGCTACGCCACTGCTCCTATACAAACTATGGCAAGCTGTCCTAAGTACGTGCAACAAAAATAATGAGTTATGTGATTGGCAAACTATTGGTTGAAATTTAAAGGAAATTTATTTATCCTCCATTTTATAAATTCTATAAGAGAAAGGGATGGCAAAGGTTATTGTGAAGAACATTCGCTAAGAGTTCTATCAGTATTGTTAACAGAATCTTTTAAACTAACGCAATGATTCTTATCTATCGTTTAAGGTTATTTTTCCTTCCGGTTAAATCTTAACTTCAGGTCGATTATTTTGTATTTTACAAAGTTTGCGATGTTGCAACTATAGTTGAGTTCCTATTGACTTTTCCACGTTCCCTCGATCCTTTCCGACCAATTATCCAAGTCTAGCTCAATTCTGCTCAAACAAATCCAATACTGTTTACTTGGGTTTAGCTTGGGATCGATTAGTTTAATTTGGTTTTGATATTGCTGGCTTGTATTGGATTGAGAGAATTTGTAATTGATTCCTGCACAATAAAAAAAGGGATCGATGCAATAACCCAATCGAACCATAGCAATTTCTGAAAAATTTTGAATGGAATTGGGTTGGAATACATTACCTTGAATTATAGGAGAAATTTTATTTTCTATGTATGTGCATTTGAGTTGGAGCACGTTATTTATTAACGGAATGAAATCCAATCCGATTCCGACCTGTTCGATAGAAAAAAATAATTTTACGATTTTTCATTTTTTTAGACTTCATTTT
Source organism: Lethrus apterus (assembly GCA_018397195.1). NCBI lineage: Eukaryota > Metazoa > Arthropoda > Insecta > Coleoptera > Geotrupidae > Lethrus > Lethrus apterus. Next base: position 1,444 of record JAFFZR010025314.1, on the reverse strand, counting down.
CAAATTGTTTTCAAAAATCTTTTAATAATAAACTGAAGCAACATTAAATGCTGTAACCACAACATTAAAATTATTCTTTTACACAAAACTCAAATATTTTTTCTGGTACATATTTCAACATAGAACCGTCGTTTTTGTAGATTTTCGTTTGTACTGTCACCTCTCACCCTAAAGGGTGAAGATTAGAACGGTAGAGTCTCAAAGAATTTGCTGGATACGCTGATACGGACACGTAACAAGGAAGAAAGAGGATAACATGCTAAGAAAGTTACAGATCAAATACGAAGAGATCTAACAGAGATGTAAGTACAGGGATGGAGATAGGGTCCAGAACAGGATGGAGGAAAATATTTGCTAAGAAGGATTACACAATGGTTTGATAACAGATCAAAGAGGAGACCGAGAATTAGATGGGAAGATCAAATACGAAGACAGATATGGAAGCACAGGGATGGAGAAAAGATCCAGGACAGCATGAAGCAAAATAGTTGAAGAGGCAAAAACAAACCATTTGATAAATATTTTTTTGATTTCTTTGCTGTTAGCTCTGTAAACTAACCATTTGGTTTAGTTTTGTAAATTTGTTGAAAATTTCCTGTTTTTATGAAATAAATTGTCACTTACCATTGATTTTATGTAACTGATAAATAACATAAACCACCTAGTGTGAAGAATTAAATAAATCACATAATAAAATAAAGACAATAATCTGATTTAAAGACACATCATTGTTATAATAAAATCTTTCTTTTTCCAACGATCGCAGCCATACGAATATATCTAGTCGTTTTGTTCAAGTCGTCAAGCATAAACAATAGTAAATGTCGTCAACAATAGCGCGATTGCGATTTCAAATGTTTCTAATTTTCTATAATAACGCGTTCGACAATATATAACACGGTGTAACTTAAATTTGTTTTATTTTATTGTCGAGCTTTTCGTTCAAATGGCTCCGAAAAAAATTCTAAGCTTTGCGTTCTGGTGTTTTTTATTTTGTGGTTGTTATGGTGCAGTCAGTAGTGAAGATCAAAACTCGAATTCCATACGAAGGTATTAAATTATTTTTAAAGATAAGCACGATATACGGTTTGTTCTACAAAACGGGCCCAAGACTATAGCGACTTCAATTGTGATTCAATCACCAGCAAACCATATACAGTGTGGTGATAAAGTTTGGAACAAAATTCATAAAAGCATTTTATAATGTTTTTAAGAAAATCGCTCGGACAGGTCAATTTTTGTTTTTAAAATGCCATCTTCTGACGTTAATTTTTTTGGAATGACGTCATTTGTTTTTGCACAAAGACGTCATCATAATTTTTTTTAAATGACAAACCCCACTTTTTTCTTCTGTTTTTAATAGACCTTCTTACTACTTAAACGGTGATGTAAAAAAATTGGTACCTCACATAACAATTTTTTTGAATAAATGACACATTTACTT
>JAFFZR010025313.1:3364-14884 GCA_018397195.1 Lethrus apterus | reverse complement strand
TAGTAACCAGAATTAGAGCAATAAAAATCTATTGTAGGTGCTCAAAATTGCCTCCGTGCTGTTCCAGACACTGTCGACACCGTCTAGAAACGTCCATTGTTGCATTCAGTAAAAAAATGGGGGTTATTTCCTGACAGACTTCCACTATCCTTCTCCGTAAAACTTCTCGGCTATCCGGAGGAGTAAAACTTTGTCTTGGATGTAACTCCATAGAAAAAAATCCAACGGATTCAAATCTGGGGATCTAGCCGGCCAGCCAATTGGTCCGTAAGTTCCTATCCATCGATCACCGAAATTATTATTTAAAAATGCAACATTTATGCGTGCATTATGTGGTGTAGCACCATCTTGATGAAACACTATTCTGCTCAACACTGCTAGTGGCAATTCATCCAGAAAAGCGCTTATTTCGTTTGATAATAAAGCATGATACTTTTCTTGATTAAGAATACCGTCAATAAAAAAGGGACCTACTAGTCTATCTCCCAGAATACCACACCACACGTTAACACAACTTACTTACTTACGGACCAATTCGCTGTCCGGCTAGATCCAGATTTGAATCCGTTGGATTTTTTTCTATGGAGTTACATCGAAGACAAAGTTTATTTTACTCCTCCGGATAGCCGAAAAGTTTTACGGAGAAGGATAGTGGAAATCTGTCAGGAAATATCCCCCATGGACGATGGACGTTTCTAGATGGTGTCGACACTGTCTGGAACAGCACTGAGGCAATTTTGAGCACCTACAATAGATTTTTTATTGCTCTAATTCTGGTTACTAGATTTTTGAATTTTTCATTTTTTTTTCAATTAAAATAATTTTTTTGCTTTATCTTTTTACTTAAGGGTATTCAGAAAAAAATTCTCCATAAGAATGCATAAAAAAATATATACAGTGCTATTTGAAAAAAGAAAGTTGACTGTCATCTGTCAAAAACTGGACGCAAGAAAAAATATTACTTTGGTCCATGTCAAAGTAATTGTAAAGCGATTTCATTTGATGTATAATTTGTTCAAATCGGATAAAAACTAAGCAAGATACAGCGCCAAAGGTTTTTCGTCAGTCACCCTGTAGATTGTACATCTTCGTTATTAGAAATATTGTTTACCACGAATATGTTCAACATTAAACTGAATCCGGTCTATACTAGATCATACAGTAAAAAAAAAATAATAAAGTTTTTATATGAAGAAAAAAATACTAGAATACCTATGTTTAAAGTTTCCCAAGCACTAATCCAAAGCCAATTTCTTCACAATAGAACATAAGTAATTAATTACATTAAAGGCTATCTTTCTGCAACCGCTGCATATAAGTACTCGTATTAGAAGACGACAAGGGTCGTTAATACTTTCTTCTGAGTTGAATAGCCTCTGTGATTGCGAACGATCATTTCAAAGGGCAAGTTGTTGATCATCAAATCAATTTAAGAACGCAAATAGGCTTGCTCATTTAGACAGGACGTTCCACAACAAAAATGTAAAAAAATTTCGAAAGGAACGATTATTATAATCCAACATAAATGGATGTGCTATTATATAATTTAAGCACCATTTATAAAAAAAATATATTCAAGACACTAATAAGATCAAATTCCTTTATGAATGAGATTATACACAGCCTGCCTACACGGCCTACAAAATACACTATTTGGAAAAGATTTATATTAATGGGTGCGGCGTGGCTAACATTTAGGTGTGAAAATTTAAGCAGAGATACAAATTAAAAAATGTTGTTTTAATATTTTATAACGCCCATACGTACATAATATTTCTATTTTATAGTTATGTTGTTACGAAAACTGTAACTTAATTCAAATACAATTTATAATGTGGCTAATCTGAATAACGTGCGTATAACTAGGACAATTTGGACAATTTGGTTTTGAAGTGGCGCAGCATATCATAGTTAGTTTTCGTCAATTTAATCACAGCAAGCCACGCTGTAACAGGCTCTAAAAAGGCTGATTTACACGAAGCCAGTAGAGAGGCAAGTCAAGTGAGCAAGTAACTTGCTACAAGTTACTTGCTCTGTGTAAACACCTACATGCCTCGTATTTCGCACTTGCCTTGCCTGAAATACGAGGCATGTAGATGTTTACACAGAGCAGGTAAATTGTAGCAAGTTACTTGCTCACTTGACTTGCTTCTCTACTGGCTTCATGTAAATCAGCCTTTAAGGCCGTTTTACATGAAGCCAGTAGAGAAGCAAGTCAAGTGAGCAAGTAACTTGACTTGAATTTTCAAAAGTCGCCGAGTAAATAAAACCTCTTTCTATTCACTTGACTGTCTTGTTAGCCTGAAATACGAGGCATGTAGATGTTTACACAGAGCAAGTAACTTCATGTAAACCGGCCTTGAAGGCCAGTAGAGAAGCAAGTCAAGTGAGCAAGTAACTTGTTGCTACAAGTTACTTGCTTTGTGTAAACAACTACATGCCTCGTATTTCAGGCAAGGTAAGTACGATACAACTTGCCAGGCAAGCTAATAAGACAGTCAAGTGAATAGAAACAGGTTCTATTTACCCGCCGACTTGCTTTTGCAAAGTCGAGTGAATCTACTTTCTCACTTGACTTGTGTCTCTACTGGCTTCATGTAAACCGGCCTTATAGGTATCATTTGCAAAACGAAACTTCAGCAAATTCGGAACACTTGTTCAATCCGATAATAAAGCCACTTTATAACAGCAGGAAACCATTTTACAAAAGCTTCTTATTCAATTTATATGTTCTGTGTATCAAAATACGTTCAAGTATTCTTTATGTTAATTACTTTTATTATTTATATATCGATCGAGTTTAGAAGAGGACAAAAAATTTTATTCCTGATTTTAAGAAAAAATCTCAAAGAAAAAAGAAATTTTGCTTGATTTGAAACCCCCAATTATGTTATCAAAACTTAAATACGACTACTTCGTACTCTTAAAATAATTTTTTGTTAATTTTTTTGGACTTAATAATTTTTAGTTTTTTAAATTTGATTAAGTAATAGCTGTTGCCTGATGACAAACAATTTAAATGTCAGGAATCTGGTAATCGTAAATAAGTACAAAAAGAAACACCGTGGCAGGATTATCAATTGAGGAAATTCGGAAAAGTTTTAAAGAATTACACCTCAGAATCGAATTATGTGCAAATAATGATGGGGGTTTGATAGAATAGTTTTATGTCTGATCTTTTAAAAACGTTATTTTTTTTTGTTTGTTTTTTTGTTAAAGCTTTCGTTTCATATTTTTTATGTAAAATCAAAAATTACTCTTTCTATATTTTGTATTTATTTCTGACATTTCAATTAATTGTCAACAGTGACACCTACTATCTAAATAGATTTATCAAATTAAAAATTATTTCAAAAAATCTCAAATTTTTTTATTTTAAGACACACTAGTCGCATTGGGGTGTTGATAACATGGGTGTTTGAAATCAAGCAAAAATTCTTTTTCCTTTGACTTTTTTTTTTTTGTAAAATCAAAGATAACATTTTTTTCCCTCCTGCAAACTCGATCCGGGGACATACTGTATAATTGACAGTTGATAGTTTTCTTATATTTTTTGCACAAAGTAAATTACATCCACGTAGTATCAGAAGTGCTGTACGACCTCAGTGTTACGTGGTAACCAAGAGTTAGAAAATGTTCGCCCAAATTTAGTTGAACATTTAATTTTGTGAGAATTTAAATTTTGTATAAGTTATGTTGCAGACCGTTAACTTTTTTCGAGAAATTGGGATTTAAGGATTGTCCGCTGATACATATCACATCTTTGATTTTTATCTGAAACAATCACACAGAACATATAAGATTTGTTTATTTTGATCGGCGAACATTAAAATTTATGTTAATTTCCTGATAATGGTTTGCATTAGCTTCCCTTTTACAATTTTTGCCAAAAAAACCCAGCTGTAAACTTCAAAAAGAAGACATTTCAAGCTAATATAGACGTTATTTTTCATTACCATATTTGAATGAAGTATTTTTTTTTAGGTTTTAAAATATGAAATAAAAGTTTCTTAATTGGTATGCAACCATATTAACATCGTCGTTAGGTGTAATACATTCAAAACATTGTTTTTAGTCTTGATGTTAGATCAGTGAGGGCGCAACTATACAGATTTAAATATCGCTTATTTATAATATTAAGTGTAAAAATTGTTTTTCCTATACATTTTATATCATTTCATCATTTTCACCGGATTATTACAAAATAAATTGTTTTTAATATCTCCATTAAATGGTTAAATAAGTTATGTAGTTTCCATACAAATTTAAAACATATTTCAACGATATTTGTCATTTAAATAAAAATATGTCATTGGATATCTAGTATCTAGAATCGATAAACTCTTTAAAATAAATTTTATCTATTTGATGATTTCTTAAAACTGTTCCATTGTATGATAATTTTTATGAGGGAATATTTGAACAGTCTAGAGGGTTTCCGTTGTTTGTGGTCTAACATCGTTTTGTACGTTATTTACAAGTTAATTTTATATACAAATAAATTCATTTTCGTTAAAATTTTAATTTTAATAGTCCTTTCGCTAATTTTCCGTGATGTTAAAAGTGTCCAAAAATGATGCTTTTATAGATCTACTGACGACGCACGTTATGTTTTATTTAATTTCTGTGTTGTTATTTCTTCATTTCATTTAGATTACGATACAGTTATTTTGCAGTGAAAAGAGATCTCTAAACAAACAAAAGAAATTTTAAAACAATCAATTGCAACATAATTTAGTGACTTGATAAATAATTTAAGTTAATTTTATTGGTTAATTTTATTGAATATCTTCAATAATCCTATTACAGTTAGACAGTTGGGAAAATATACAATTTACAGGCCCCATTCTATTGTCCGTATATCTTTGAAGCAAGTTACCGACATTCGACGGGAAAAGACGAACCCTGCTCCGAGCCCAGGCACCCTCTATGTTCGGCCGCATTCATGCATGTACGGTTTGCACGATCGGCAGAACCGGATCCGTATACAAACTTCAAATTAAAATTATAAAAATACTTTATTGTTTGTTAACATAACTTATAACATTAATATTCTAAAACATTACTTCAAAGGATACCAAACAAATTCAAAACTCTTCAGTCCAAATTTCTTTTCTGTTTCTTCTTTCGGAGTGTCGGGCGAATCTAAACCTAAATTAATTAATTTAAATTTCGGTCTGTAACCCAATTCATCAGCTATGTAGGTTACCACTCGGCTTATACCATCTCTTCCATTCACGAAATAACCACCGATCTTCGTTCCATTTCTCCAACCCTTCTCATAATGTCCGTGGAAACCTATCGTATAGTTGAATTTATATAGCAAATCGGTGATGTCTCCTTCAGAAATGTCATTGGGTAAACCGTCCTTCATTCCGGGATACTTGTCCGTAATCTTTATCGGTGGATTATTGGGTACTTTGATGTAGTCGTTAGTCACTTCGATGTCATCGAAAACGCTATGCGTTGGAGATGATGCGTTTATTAAATTTGGTTTCGGTATCGAGAAACTACTTTGCTTTACAGGAGCGTATTCTTCGAACAAATTTTGTTGTGCATTTTGACTTTCATGTGGACGGTTAAGTAAAGGATAGTTTGAAGGAAACGGTTCGTTAGGGTTTTGAGAACCGAAGTTATTAACACCAACTGAAGCCGAATTTAAAGTACTCGGTCGCGTGTGAGTAACAGTTTGCAAGTGTGTCTCTTTGTTTGGAAGAGTTGAATAGTTAGGATAATTAGAAGAATTGTTAACATTTTCCATGCTAGATGTTTGGCCACCTATTCCTATTTGATCACCGCTGGAATTCGGAAGAGTTGAATAGTTAGGACGATAATTAAAAGAATTGTCTGCATTTTGCGTGCCAAATATTTCACCACCCACCCCAAATGTTTGACCAGAATTTGGACTAATGGGATTTTGTATACCATATGTTTGGCCACCTTCGGAATATGGATGTGATGTAAGCATACTTGATATTTGATTTGGCTTTGTTGAAAAAGAGGAGGTTTGAATTGCAAGATTTTGTTGACTTGGAGGGATCGGAACGTTGGAAGTTATAGGTTGATATGGATTTGAAGGATTGTAATTTGTAATTGAGTCCTGATTCTGATTGATGAAAGTATCAGCATTTCCTGTGATTCTTGTTGGTATGCTTGACACAGCTGTACTGGGTTTATTTTCGTTGTTACTTTCAATAGCGGATGATACCAATAAAGGATTCTGAACATTTTGACTGTTCAAGTTTTGTTGGGAATTTTTATTTCCATCATTCAAATTTTGTTGATTTGAAAAATTTGTGACATCATTCATTGGTCTAGAATTTTGGACAATACCTGTACCAACTGTAGTTTCACCATTTGCAGAATTAAATGTATTACCATTTGTAAGATGCGATTCCATTATAGGTACGTTATTTTGATTAGCGAATGTATTTGGTTGATATGTAATTGGATATCTTGATGTAGTAACAGATGGTAAGGTTACGTATCCACAACCAGCACACGCCGGCTTTATCGTTGGTTGCGTCGTAAAAACATATGATTTTTTGGTAGTTACAATTTGTAGTTGTTCGTTAAGATTTTGTAAAGGTGGCTTAGCAAAAGGTTCAGGTTGTACAGGTGGTTTCCTATTTTCCACCTTGTTTTGTACTTGCTGTTTTTGTACGGGTTGAATTCCATTTAATGGTTTAGTTGAAGGGAATTTATCCCCAGATCCGTCCAGAGCTACAATATATACGAGATAAATGAACGTTAATGTAGAAATTCGGTTTTACTTACGTTCACTTATTTTGATGTTTTTCATACTAAGAATCTTAAAAGAACCATTGGCATCAGTAGCATAAATTGTCACATGGTAGACGCCATCAGCTGTTATAAAACCAAATTCTCCTTGTATTATACCATTTATATCTGGAAAATAACATTTCAATGTGTAACCTCAATATGGAAACTAAATTTTTATCTTTTAACAAAAGCTATATCTCTGCTGACAAAATATTTTTGTGGAAAATTTCTGGTAGAAAATAAATAAATAATAATGTTATTATAACTTCAAATTCTTGGTTGTAAATGCTTGATATAAAGATAAGTGCATCAATCGTTTTTTTTAGTCTATTAAATTCTATTAGTCTTTTCAAGGACTAGATCTAACGCCGCCAGTTAGCAAGAACATTCAGGACGTTGTTAGGCTTAGCGATACTCAGCAACTAGCAGCGCCGTAACTCACTGAATGCAGCCAAATGATACTGAAACAAATGAAACATGCCCTTGAAGATAAAAAGATATCATGTAACAAACTGATGAGCGACTCCACCTATCGGTGGATGCCGCAACATCTAGAGTTGTCCGCTGCTCGTAGGAAACTGTAGGAGAATGACTATGTCATTACAAAACCAACAGTCCAGCCAATGCGCAGACTCCTACACAAGCTGTGAACAGATTTCTTTCAATCTAACCACAGGTTCGATTTGCATTGATCGCCCACAGCAGCCGCACTGACGACGGGTTAATCACCCAGAAACTAACGTTAGTCTGAGGAGGTGAGCGTTCAATGCAATGTTGAGAGTGTGTATCAAACATAATATCAGTTTATTAGTTTGATTTCCGAATCACTCCTGTCAAGATATCCAAATGATAAACTGGAGAAGGTTTATTGAAGGTAAAGGTAAAGATGAAGATTTGATTGATGTTTAGCATATGTTTTCATGCTTACCTGAAATCCATATCAACACTTTTAAGGAATTTTATGTGTTGTGGGTAACATAGTGATTACTTTTTAATTTATGTATTTACCTTTCTTTTCATGCCTGTGTTGCTGGCCGTCGATTGTAAATCCAAATTCGTATGGCCTGTTTTCATCTTCGTTTTGTAAACTGTTGGCACTACATATCACCATAAAAATAAGAGTAATCTGAAACAGTAGTTTTTATTACTTAATTAGTTATTAAAATAAGGATCCCAAGCAAAAACCTGCAGCTTTCGATGAATCTAATTCAATAAATTAGGAGAAATTTTATATTAAACAAGACAAAAATTCAGGAAATTATTCCTTATTTTAAGATTTTTTTGCCCAAAGATGATTTTCAGAACGACGCTTCATTTCGAAGATACAGGGCGATAATAGTTCAAAAACACCATTAGTTTATCCGTAGATTTCCATTGTTACGTTTCATTTTCTGTTTTTAAATGTTGTCAAAATTGATTGCGTCTCGTATTTTCGTTTGAAATTAAACATTTTTTGGTGAAGTTATCTAATATGGATTGTTATATGCATTTTATGTATGGGCTTGCCAATGTGAATTCTTAGAGAATAGGTCAACGATTTCCCAATCGGCCTGTATCTTCGAAACAAAGCGTATTTTTGAAAATTTTCCAATGACAATTTTGTTTTTAAAAATCCCAAGGAATAACCCCCTAAATTTTTACCGCATGTTTAGTAAACACCCTGTATACCAAATAAAATAAAATCAATCACAGACAAACATTTTCAGAAACTCTTGTTCAAAGATATGTTTGAATCTCCTGATATATATTTTTTTATTTAACAATGTCATAAGAGCTATGCAATCTATCCTATTAAGCTTCTTTTTTAAAATGCGACGTGAGAAGGAATTGTTTCAGCAAACAATCCTTATTACATTAACTTAATTTCTAATTTACAGTAACAAATTACAGTAACAAAATTACTCTTTAAATTTCCTGAATAAAAATTAAAATTTAAACCAGTGTAAAAACATAATGTAATTTTTGAACACAAGTTTGCATAAATTATTTTTACTGTATAATTTCATTAATCTTCAATGTCATCTCATAAATCATGTGAAAAATATATTTTTTTATTTTAAAGGACATTATTAATTCTAACAAATGTTACAACATAGTGATGTCATATTTACTTACAGTGTATTGACTTTGTGATTTTGTAATTTACGGTAAAATGATTCCGGTAACGTAGCAATTATTTGTTTTCGGTCAGTTTTTACTAATAAATGAAAATAAAATATCACTTTTAAATTAATAAAGTACACTTGGTTTATCACTAGAGAAAATTACACAAATTTAACGAACATTTAAGAATCGGTATGATGTATCGTTTATTTTATACATGTAATCCTTGACCGAAAATATAGTAATTTATTACAGTAGAATTTCCCGTTTCAATTATTAAAAAATGTTATTTTATAAACTATTCGGTGTAAAATAGAATATAAGTGATATTAAAAATTATGAACAAAGTATTTTAAAATTAAAGAAGAAACTTCGTTGGGTTATTGAAATATTAAAGAAATTGTACTGGCTCCTAAGAAGACGCTCAGCATTTTATGTGGTAAATTAGGACTAGAACAAAGTTACTTATTAGTCTTAGACTAGATGGTAGCAGTAAAAAAAGAGAGAAAAAAAATTTGCTACATTTTCACTTAGTTAGTCCTTTTCAAACACGAACAATTTGTTCGTATCCCGCTTTGATAGATTCCACGTATTTTCTTCTATTTTAGCCTACATATCCACACATACATAGCATTAAATTTTACGATCAAGTGAAATTGTTAGGTTTGCCAAATCCGTTGATTTTTAAAAATTAAGACTTCGTAGAACCCTCTTGACCTTTTTGATTTCTATATTTAGATTGCGACCCTGAAAAAGGTCACGTTGTCTACAAGATTTATATAATTACTACTATTAATACTACTTATAAATTTTCATTGAACGTGATGAATGACTAAAATACACAAAACAATTTTAATTGAACGAATTCAGTGTAATCGTGTATCCTGAACATTTTTTCCATTTGTAGTATTTACTGTTAGCTTTTATATTAATATACGAGTTTAATATGTACAATACGTACATACATAATTATAAATTCTATTGACTATTTAAAACTTCACGTAAACAATAAATCAATTAATTGGTAGTATAAATCACCTCACGTTTTTGCGTAAGATTTACGACCTAAAAACATCTTTAGTGTTTATACAATAAAATTATAATTGAAGAACAAACGAGTTTTACATGTATAAATGGCATTGTGATTAAATTAAAATTAAATATGTAGGTACAAGATCATAAATAACCTTCAGGAAATCGAGAGTTAAAATAGTAATTCAGCAACGTTTGGGATTAATAGATGGTCATGTGGAGTATATCATACATCAATAATTATTACCTTTATATATATGTATATACAATTCTTGGTTTTCGTTATCCTTTATTTAATGTCATACTGTATAAGAAAGTGATAAATTGGAATATCAAGAGATGGAAAGGCAAATTGTGGATTAGACTATTTAAATGTATGAATGATGAAAGAAATATATTGGATGATGCAGAAGATAAGAAATATATTTATCGTGGAAAAAAGACGCTAATTATCTACAAAAATTTGAGATATTGACAGCAAAATATTGAGAAAATATAAATTTTTTTTAAATACATACACACTTAATGACTACATTTAGTGAAAAATGTAGTGACAGCCGAGGATTATTTTTTTTTAGGAATTATTTTCACTTTGAATCTGTATATATATGGTGCTTCAATTTTTTTCAGAAAATGTCAACAACGATGAAAAAATGTTATATATAAATATACGGAGTGGCCCACCGAAAACGAAACAGACGCGTTTTCAGGTACTTAGTCGCCTTTTTTTAAAAAAACAGGTCAATTTTCTTTGTTTTAGCTATTTGTAGTCATCTAGTTGCAACCCTGAAAGTTCACCATAAAATTTTTAAATGGAAAGTGGTATTTTTAAACCTATCATTTGAAAGAGCTTTACAGATGTGTTTAAATTTTTGAATTCTGATCATTACTTCCCGAGTTATTGAGCTCTGAATATTTAAATTTTCTTCATTTTTTATGTCACCTTGGACATTAGTTGCTTAAAAAATACTGAAAAAGGTAAATTTTCTTTGCAAGGACACATGTTTGCCCCAAATTTTGAAATAGCAAGGAGTATCTACTCGGTTTGGAGCATTTCGCTTTTTGTTAGTTACGGATCCGGTAAAAAAATGAAAAAAAGGTTGAATATTCAGAGCTCAATAACTCGGGAAGTAATGATCAGAATTCAAAAATTTAAACACATCTGTAAAGCTCTTTCAAATGATAGGTTTGAAAATACCACTTTCCATTTAAAAATTTTATGGTGAACGCCCCCCCCCCCTTTCAGGGTTACAACTAGGTGACTACAAATAGTTAAAACAATTGTCCCCCTTCCATAGAAAATTGACCTGTCTGAGCGTTTTTTTTTTAAAGCTTCTAAATACCTGAAAACGCGTCTGTTTCGTTTTCAGTGGGCCACTCTGTATATGTATATTCGAAAACGCGTTTTTAAGATACTGAGTGTTTTACAGAATATTAATTTTATTCGATGAAATCTACTCGCCTGTTGTTACACTGTTCTAAAACAAACGAACATCATTGCTTACTAATTCAATGTGTACTATTGAAAGTGCATCATTATACCAAGAGTGTAGGAATGAAGAATACGCAGATATCTAAGTAAAGTTTAAGTACCTTGCAATG
>JAFFZR010025312.1:0-15531 GCA_018397195.1 Lethrus apterus | reverse complement strand
GTTATGTAAGGTACCAATTTTTTTATCACCGTTTAAGTAGTAAGAAGGTCTATTAAAAACAGAAGAAAAAAGGGGTAGTCATTTAAAAAAAATTATGATGACGTCATTGTGCAAAAACAAATGACGTTATTCCAAAAAAATTAACGTCAGAAGACGGCATTTCAAAAACAAAAATTGACCTGTCCGAGCGATTGTCTTAAAAACATTATAGAACGCTTTTATGAATTTTGTTCCAAACTTTATCACCACACTGTATATTACAAATAATTGACATTGCTATATGCTGAAAATAGGTTGCTTTCTAATTTCTAATGTTATTTATAGTGATCAGTAATTTTCAGAATTTATATTTCGAGTAACCACTATCAAATATAGCACCCGAACAAGCATTTTTTTTTTAATTTTTCACTGGAAACTCTTTGTTTGCTTTCAGATTAGCTACGTGACTATCGATTCCCTGATTTTCCGCTTACACAGCAATGCAACAGTGATACTTTTGGTGACCTTTTCCATTGCGGTAACAACGCGACAATATGTCGGTAATCCTATTGACTGCGTGCACACAAGGTAAAGTTTATTTTGGTTGCGATTTTATGAATCGTACTAATACGATAACTTGTCTATTTAAATTATTCATAATATTATGGTTTTCAACACAAAGTTTCCAGATAACGCGGTGATTATAAACGTTCTTTATTGAAGATATATTGATTCTGAATATCATTTCAATAAAACTAATAATGCCTTAGTTTGTTCAAAACTGGAACACGTAAAAGCTATTTTATCAAATCATTGGCAAAATTCCGAACTCCTGTAATTCGTAATTTAGACAATGATTTATTTATACGAATTAAAAATGAAAACTAGTACTGTATATCGTTGGTGCTTCGGAAATAAAATAATAACTATAATAATTATTATTTATATTATTCTACGACTGCTTGTTCTTCTGCAATTTTTACAATTGGCAGTGATTTCCCGTAAATAACACTTCGACAGATTAAGTGATCCTGGTTTTTATCGTAAATAATAGTAATTACACAATTGAAGAAGAGGCTTGATTGTTGCGCACTACAGAATGACTTACAGCACAATTTTTGAAAATCATCATTAATTTTTTAACAGAAAACACGAGCATATTATAGGAAAAGCGATTTGTATGTACAATTATGCACGGTCTTATAAAAATGGTAAGATGTAATGTAAAAACATTAATAGAAATTGGGTATCCAATTTTTTTTTACCAACATCGTAAAAGCGAAACCCTGCTGTAAATGGACCACACCCGAGCAAGCGCCATTGAGGAAGAAATATAAGTATATCAACTGTGACACAAATATGTATGCTACGTGACAGCCCTGAGTGCCCTGACAGTCTTGACTTTAGACTAACTTTGAGGAGATGCTCTAGACTCTAGACTGTAGAGAAGTATGCGACTACTTTATAGCGTCTCTAGGTTCTTACCAAATACCATTTGTACCTCTATCGACTTTCTAATTGGTCAGCGCCGAGGTTCTAGGGATGCAAGGGTCTCTAAAAAAACTTTATTAAATTAGTGGAGATTTGAACAAGCTATTGTCTAATCAATTAGCTATACAAGATGGTGGTCATTCCTTACCTCACGGAACCATGGATAACTAGAAGAAGGTTGGAATACGTCATAGCACTGGAGATCACGTCAATTACAGTGAAATCAATAAGAGTTAGTATAGATATTTAAATCAAAACTACTAATTGAAACACCTATTTCTCCCTTGTTAACAAATACAAAACTCTTCAGTGCATTTAAATTTTTTTATAAATACTTTTTAACATAGATAATTTATGTGTGACACGTGTTATTCAAGTATGTTGAGTAATTAAGTAAGGAATTTCCTATTTACATATCTAGAAGAGACATCTGTATCTGTTTGTTAATCACAATTTATTTTGGTACATCCTTTGAACGTCACTTTTAATTCTCAAAGGGATTCGTATTTATAAAAAATGTGACAATTGTATTAAATGATGATCACATAAATTCGAGGAATATATATTTTTAACTATTTACATATGCCTTTTACTCGCATGGCATATTGCTTTACTAGAGCCAATAATAAATCGATCATAATATGACTCATCGATTTTCAGGTAAATTAAATCCTCATGAAAATAAATAACTTTTGCATCCAATAAAAAAAAAATTATTTTCACAAAGGTCAACTTGAATCGTTGATCTGTTAATAATTGCCAGCGGCTTCATAATATGAAATGTTTTCTTCTTATTTGAGTGGATTATTAAAATAATAGTTACTATAATTCTGTTTGAATAACTAAAAATATAAGACATTCAAAGCTTAAAAAAAGATATTGGCATAAATTCCATACATTTATTACATTAATAAAATTGCTATTACAAATAAATGGATTATAAAATGCGGAAAAGGAAACTTCGAACGCATTAATGACAAATTTCCGTTTACTTCAATTTCAAGCTTTTTACACTTTTTCAGTGCATACATGGTTATTTTTTTTAATTTCAGAGACATACCGGAGGATGTTCTGAATACGTACTGTTGGATACATTCGACTTACACTGTTATAGATGCTTTTATGAAGAAGCCAGGTCAACAAGTTGCTTATCCAGGCGTGGAAAATTCTTATTCGCGTTCAAATGGAAGGCTGCCTATCAAACAACTTAAATATTATCAGTGGGTGGCCTTTATGTTATTCTTTCAGGTATGTTCTTAGAATTTGGTAGATTATTAGTATGTATTTGGAAATAAAGAGATTCATACAATTACGTATACGCTATGATAAACGCCTTTAATAAATAATTATAAATTACTATAAAATCCTATTATTTACTTAGAAACATTTTTATATTGTAGCAGGAAAAATAAAATACTTATCCATAAAAGTAAGATTCTTTTTAAATAATTAAATATGAATACCGGAATAACGGAGGTTCTTAGTTCTGATTAAAATTATCTGACTAAAATGAATTAAATTATTATTTTAACTTTTGTCTATGTATATCATCAAAAGGAATATAGAAATCATTATTATCCATATATTGCTATAAATTATTATAGACAATGTTTTTCATTAAAACTCGAACAAAAGTAACATAACATTTTCCTCCTTCATATTTATTATATTACAGTAATTAATGATATCGCCATACCTACCAAATAGCTGACTGAACTACTGCCGCGCTTGATAAAAATGTGTAATTGTTATAATCAGTAGAAAAACTACGACAAGCTTTTTAAATATATAATTCATAGATTTAGAAAAGGAAAATTTTCGTGGCTTACATATACACCCTTGTTTCTGGTTTAGGTAAATACTTCGCCTAACTATGTATAGAATTATTAAAAAATAAATAATTATAATTTGACAGTTTTCATATTTCTCAATAACCAACTTAAATAAATCAGCTATATTATTACTCATACAAAATTTGGTGTTTAAACAAACAAAAAATAGGTTTGTATCTTCTACTCTGTGCCTTTTGATATTCTACTCAAATTATTTAGATTAAATAAAGCGACAATAAAACAAAAATTCAGTATTATTGTTGACAGGAATATTTTCGTATATTTTGAAGTAACGATGTAATTTTCATATTCACCTCTTTTATTATTCGCCTTAATAACGGAGTAATAAAACAAAAAACAAGAACAAACCATTGCTCATGTATACAGGGTGTTAATAAAAAAAACTTTACACACTTTGGTAGATGATAGTGGAGATCATAACAAGAAAAAAATTCTAATACACTGAGGTCCAATACTCATTGCTTTTCGAGGTATGGAATTTAAAAATTTTTATTTACACCTTCAAAGTTGAATGCGATATAGAGTTATCTAAATGAACGCGATAAAAAAAAAAAAACAATCGCAATCGCAATATATAATACAACAACATTACTATTTAAGCTAGCTTATTTTCGCAATTTACATGTGCGAAATACGCAGATATGCATTTATGTTATGACGTAGCTCGTCGAAATTCGCGTGGAGCCAGACGAATTTCCAGAAGTGATATCCTTTGAGGCACATTCCATCTCATCCAACTTTTCAAGAAGTCGACCGAAGATCGGATGCTTTAAACTTTAAACCGCCAAAATCAGACAGTGGCAGACTTCGTACAGTCCGTACGCCAAACATAGAAGAGATTATTTTGCAAGCTGTGGATAATAATCCCCATGTGTGTTGTTTACAAGGACAGTTTTAACATCTTCTACGATAACTTTGTGTGCGCTAAATGCGTTGTTTCTTGTTAAAGCTTTTTTGTTAATGCCGTATCTCGAAAACCAATGAGTATTGGACCTCAATGTATTAGAAGTTTTTTCTTGTTATGTACTCCACTATCACCTACCAAAGTGTGTAAAGTTTTTTATTAACACCCTGTATAATTAGAAACTACGTTTGTAATAATATACAGGTCATTCATGAAAGTGGTTCGTTAGAACTTTTCCATGTTCCAGAAATATATCAACTCTAATAACTTTGAATTATAAGCTACACCAACTGATCTCTTATTCTAAATTATTGGCGCTCTCGTATCACTTCCGGTTGTACCGGAAGTGCATACCAACTTTTTTATTTTAAATGGAATGTTATATTTTTTCATCGTTTTTCAGATTCTACGCACAATTCTACACCAAAACTTATAAGGGTACCCTATATTAAAATCTAGCCGTTTTGGAATTTTTTGTTGTTTTAAATAAATTTTTCTTCTGTATTTCCGGAAGTACTGCACTTGAAATTTTCATTATTAGCATTTTGCTAGTTGATACCATGGGCAACGGAATGGTGATGTTAAAGTTACCGGAAAGTACACAGAGCCGCTCAAAATTAGCGACAACTTCCAACAACTTCTAATCAGTAAAAATCAATTTTTTAAATGGAACCTCCTGTATATTACTGCATTTTTTAATGCGCTTAGTAATTCTACATCGATTGTTATTTTTTTCTAATAGTTTTTGAGTTATAAGCAGTTTTCTAAATAATTCCTCTAAGAATGCCGTTTATGCCTTGTTTAGTGATCTTAGACAGCCTTGGATGTCATTATAATTAAGTATTATGATTGTCTACTTTGACACTTGCATTTTGTTGGACATTAGTATAAAGACATAATGGCTGTTGTAGTAAATAATTACACAAATAAAGATATTTTAAATTTATTTTACATACATGTAGAATGTGGGAGAGTAGTGGATAGAACATATAGTACTTTTAAAGAAAGATATGCATATTTGCAGGCAATGACGAAGAAATTTAGTAAACCGGAATCAAATTTTCTGCGATTCTGCAATTAGCAGCTTTTCCAAAAAGCAGAAAATTTGATTCCAAGTTACTACATTTTTCTTCGTCATTGCTGGCAAATATGGATATCTTTTGTTAAAAGTATGACATGTGCTATCCACTACTCTCCCACATTTTCCATGTATGTAAAATAAATTTAAAATATCGTTATTTGTGTAATTAGTTACTACACTAGCCATTATGTCTTTATACTAATGTCAAACAAAAGTGTCAAAGTAGACAATCATAATTCTTAATTATAATGACATCCAAGGCTGTCTAAGATCACTAAACAAGGCATGAACGGTATTCTTATTTAGAAAACTGCTTATAACACAAAAACTATTTAAAAAAAAATGGGTTGTATGCCTTATAACAATCGATGTAGAATTACTAAGCGCATTAAAAAATGCAGTAATATACGGGGGTTTCATTTAAAAAAAAAATAGATTTTTTACTGAATTGAAGTTGTTGGAAGTTGTCCCTAATTTTGAGCGGCCCTGTATACTTCCTGGTAACTTTAACATCAGCATTCCGTTGCCCATGGTATCAACTGGCAAAATGCCAAAATGAAGGTTTCAAGTGCAGTACTTCAGGAAATACAGAATTTTCAATATGCAACTGCAATTGGTAAAATTTATTTAAAACAACAAAAAACTCGAAAACGGCTAGATTTTAGTATAGGGTACCCTTACAAGTTTTGGTGTAGAATTGTCAGTAGAATCTGAAAAACGATGAAAAAATTCCATTTAAAATAACAAAGTTGGTATGCACCTCTGGTACAACCGGAAGTGATACGAGAGCGTCAATAATTTAGAATAAGAGATCAGTTGGTGTAGTTTATAATTATAAAGTTATTAGAGTTGATATATTTCTGGAACACGGAATAGTTCTAACGAACCACTTGGGTCATGAGTGAACCTGTAGAAATATGAGACGAGAATAAATGAGTAATAATTTATTTAATAAAAACAGAAAGGTTAGTTAAAACTTAGTAATATATGAAGAAATAAATCTTAACCAACAATGTTTGATATCTACTTAATAAATAGAATAAAAATGATAAAAATCGTTATAAGTTACCAATAAAACTTTGTTTTCCTTCGTCATCTTGCTCTTTATTTAAAAACTAAATCTACACCTTTAAATCAAATTAAACATCTTTTAACGGGAACTTATATTTGACGCCCATGCCAATGTTAAAGAGTACTTTAAATTCCGACGTTAATAGTTTTACATTTCATGAAACTAAATATAAAAACGCTTGAATATAAATAAACATACGAGAGCAAATACATTAGACTTAAACGACACGTTAAAAGCAAAAATCGAGCACGTGTAGATAACCAATAATCGTTTAAATTGCAAGCGGAATCCAGATTAGAAAATTGTTTCATTAAAAGCAAAATCTGGACTTCCCTCAAATGCAATTTTATGGTGTATTTAAATTTAAACAGACAAACCGAGAAACGAATAGAGACAAGAAAATATAAGAATAACAACTAAATAGTGTACACAGTGTAAATTATAATTTAAAATAAATTTATTTCCAAACTTCTATTTCTATATTAGCAATATTTTTAAAGACCTGTGAGCACCAAGGTTGGGTAATGTAGCAGGTCGACAAAAAATGAGCAGCTTTAGAAAAGAGGATCACCACGAGATACGCAAAATCTTAGTAATAAAGTAATACACGTGAATGACATCGTCTAGCACTAAATACGAAAAAATTAAATAATGGCGCAATAATTTCAAAAAATTTCAAAAATATGAATTGGGAATACGATTGTTTCTTTCTTTGTTATGCTTTAAACAAGATCTAGGGAGAATTTGAGAAAAGTAAAATATTAAAGATTAGAATAAAGTGTCAAAAGTTGATGTCGAGTAACTTATACAAATTTCTCATATTTTTAAGTTTAAGTTCAGAAAAAATGCATGAAAGAATTTATATAATATTCAATTACTAAATCTTTCAACCTATTTGTTATAAGCTGCGCGAGTTGTGGAAAGAACAAATCAGATATTTAATGGGAGATTCCGCCATTTACCACTCATTATAAGAACATTTTTCTGAGCATACAAGCAAATTATTTGTTTGATAAAGATACGGAAAAACAAAAACGAATTACTAATGAAGAAAATCGTATTATTTTGAAAAAACTGGAAAGATGAAGAATCTGGTCGCTAGTATACGCAGCCGATATGGTGTTGTTGGCGGATAGTGAAGAAGGTCTGAGGGAGATAGCAGGTAGGTTCGAAAGGTATCTGGAAAAAAGAAGGATGGTGTTGAATGCGAGGAATGCGAGGAAAACTAAGATAATGGCGGAGGTAGAAGAACGGAGGTGCGAATGGAGTGGATGTACTTGGGTTAGGTGATGAGGGACAATGTAAGCTTGGAGTACCTGGAGTACGCGTGTTTGAAGGCAAGGAAGGTGGAAATGGAGTAGAGAAGGCTGATTTTGTATAAAAAGGAAAGTAACCTGAAGGAATGGTTGGTGGTGTGGAAAAACTGTGTAAGAAGCATAGTGATGGAGCGCGAGTGTGAGGGTGAAGGAACACAAGTGTATTGAAAAGGTGCTTTAAAGTGGACTGAAAGAAGCTCTAAGATTGGAAGGCGGGGAGGAGAGCAGTGAAGTTTGAGCTGGAACGTAGACAAAAGAACAGGGGAAGCTGGGTAAGGTCAGTTCTAGTTCAACAGACTGAGAAGAGAGGAAGGAGGTTGGAGGGTCTATCAAGGTGGGAAAGAATCCGTGTGGACAGCTTCGAGACGCTAGGATGGTCAGTGATGGAGGCGCTCTTCTCTTGAGAAATTTCAAATCGAATGCTGATTTCACGGTTTTTTGTTTTAATGGAAGCATATAATTATAGAGTCGACAGTTAGGTTTTTCACATGTCTCTAATCCGTGCAGCGAATGATGGAATAGTTTATAACTATCGGCGATAGATGCAATCAAAAGATCTTACTCCACTTCGACTTTTGAAGTGACAAAGAAAAAATTATTCTTTGGAGAAGTACAGAACTGTTAAGAATTATTTTCTTTTCGTTTTTAGTTTTTAGGGCGTTCTATAACAATAATGGATTATTAAAGGACAAAAAGCTGAGCAAAAAGACTAAAATAAGAGTATGCAAAACAGTAATAAGACCAATATTAACACGTGCAGCGAAAACAATGACAAGCCAAGAAGAAGAAAAACTTAAGATATTTGAAAGAAAAGTAGTAAGAACGATAATGGGGCCAAAGAAAATGCATATCGATTTAATGAACAATGAAATAGAAGAAATACTAGAAAAAGAAAATATAGTAAGAATTATGAAGGCAATTAGATGGCATGGTCACATATACCGAAGATAAAAGAAGTCAGTATTAAGGTATTTCACAGAATGGATTCCAATGTACGGTAGAACAAAAGGGCCACCAAAAAGCAGTTGAAAGGACCAAGTGGAAGAGGATATTAGTAAGATGAAAGGGAATCAATGGCGAAAACAAATTGAAAACTAATAGAAATGGAGAAAAGTAGTATACCAAGCGAAAACACACCTGATGTTGTAAATAAAAGAAAAAGAAAAACATTAAGTCAAGAACACTGAGCTCACAATAGAGCAGCTGTAATTTCACATGAAATGTAACAGCTTATTATTATTACTGATTGTCAATGATGCATTATTTGTTATATTCAGCCGTATTCTGTAACTTCCTTAGAAAGTTGTTATCACTATAGAAACAGGTTTTTGATTGGTCGAAAAATACAAGTTGTCATGGTGATAGCAAAAATAACAACATAACAACTTTGCTAAAAGTTACAGAATACCGCTGATTGGTGGTTTGTTGTTTAATTCTTTATTGTTAAATCTTAATTTATTAAATGAGGTTTCATTAAATAAAAATAAAAAATATCAGCAAAGAAAAAACTCCTATAAAATATGAAAGAGAAATGAATTTTGAATACGATGTGATGTAAAAATGCATGCATAGTATTCCATTTAAAAATGTCTTGTCTTTTGAAAATTATAGAATGGTTGCTCTGAAATAAAAACATATTTTATGCTCATCGACTGAGTAGAAGAAGAGACGAAGTAAACAAATTACAAAGATGCGAGTGCGCTCTTTCGAACGGACAACCAGAACTAAAAAAAGAAATGTAAATAATAGTACATTAAATTCCTTTTAATAAGAAGCTAATCCGTTAAATTAAATATTTACGCAAATTAAAATTTCTTCCGCATTAAGTAACTAATATAATCAATTTTATGTCCATTACAGAAGCACTTTACGACCAATATATACTTTACAACCAATAGCTACATTATCTTGTAAATTAAATGGTGGTTCTTAATAAAATAGATTATTAGTAACGTTTCATTGTCTTACAAATCGTATGTATACGAAATAACGTCGCTGACGAGTACCAAATTTATCATAAATTGTCGGGACGTCAGACGTCACGTACGGACATTTATAAACACTCGATATTTCATATGTATTTTATATTACATATGTATTTCCGGTTCAGATTGAATGCCGAGCTTGTGGGCATTCTCAAGAGACCAATGTCGGCAATCAAGTGAGATCTGTGCAAACATACATTTCTTAAAAATTATAATTATTATACATTTCCACACCTCCTTTAAATGACCATAAGAGTTTCTGCTAGATTTTTTTATTACCTCTAAAAATAAAGACAATACGCTTTCAATTTGACAACAACGACTTTGCAGATTGATTCAGTAATCGAGCTGCATATTTAATTGTAACTTAAGGTACTTTATCATAACTCTGAACTTAACATACTTTTACCGTATCTATCACTATATTATTTAATTGACTCTTTGATGGATGGTACTGGGATGCCACGGTGGATGATGAAAATGCGCACATATCTTGGAGCATCTACGTTTATACGCATCACTTTTTTCTGAAATCTCTGGAGAATTTATTTGAAGGTTAGAGTGTGCTGCTGATCACCGTTGAATGCCATGTCCAAACTGGCTTAAATATGACTTTATCCTTGATCCAAGTTAATATTCGGTCCAAATGAACACCCAGATATTTTGTGTTTTTGTGGTAATTTCGTATGGTGGGTAAGTATCTGTTTTCAAAGTAAAGGTGACGTTTAAGAATTCTCTCCATTTTTAAGCCAGTCTTCAATTTTATTTAAATTAACTTGAAGATTTCTTTACTCCGCTATTGGGTTGGAAGCCACGATTGCAGTATCGTCTAAAATGTTTCAACTGTTGTTAGTCTGATAGTAGACAGATCATAGGAGATAAAGCACTCGACCCAGTACACTGCCCTGTAGTGCACCTGCGTTGATTGCAAATAATTTTGTGTACTTATTTTGTTGTTTTACTAAAAAGTACCTATCTTTTAAGTATGATTTGAGCATCATAAGGGAGATTTTTTTAGTTTAAATAAATATCCATCATGCCATACATTATCAAAAGCCTGATTAATGTCCAATAAAGGCGCCGAGTAATACCTTTTGCCCTCCAAGTCTCTGTTAATTTGTCTGACAATTTTGCGAACTGAACTGGTGATTTAGAATTAATTTTCTTTCGTTTATTATCGGGAGAAACAATTTCTCAAATACTTTAGACAACATTGACAATAAACTTATTTGACCTGTTAAAGCTGTTTGCCTGGCTTTGGAATCATAACAATTTAGTCTATTTTCCATAATTTTAGAAAGTAACTTATTCTTGTAATAGTATTAAATATTTGGGTTATGGTCTTCAAATAATTATTTGTCGCTTTTTTAACTGTAATTAAGTCGAATCCAGACGCCTTCTTAGAGTGTGTCTCTTTCATGATATTTTGGACATCATTAATTTTGAATTTTATTATAGGAAGATCCATTTGGTTAGGAGTGTTCAAGAATTCTTTGATTTTGTTTTCTTCTTCTTAAGTAGTGGATGTTGGATTTGGTTGAAAAATATTTGATAAATTTAATCACATGTAATGACTGGCAAATTCGTTAATTTTTTCTTCGTCACTTGTAAACCATATATTGTTTTCATTTTTAATTGGAGGGATTAATCGTACAGGCCTCTTCATCTTTTTAGTGGCTTTTAGTTTTAGTTTACTCTATGAGGAATAGAGGTATTTCATCGCTTCTGATGCGCTTAGACTTTCCAAGCAGTTTTAAAGATTTTGGTTTTTAATTGTTTAAGTAAATTCTTTCAACTCTGACGGATTTATTGTATTTTGTCGTTTCTCCCGAGGGCCTCGTTTGTTGCCACTGCTAACGTGGCTTTCACTTTTCAACTATTTTTTGTTTAATTTCCAACAGGTAATTCTTCTTGGATTTCTTTCATGTTGGCATCTGGAGTAGCTTTCCATGTAGCTCGTTGTATGTTTACAGTTAGTGTTTTAACGATTTAACGATTTTATGTATATCCGGTGTAATTATCGAGTTCTCTAAACGTATGCTAATCAGTACTCTTAGTGAATAGCTTTTTTTTCCTTTAAATATGTAGAAATATTTACAATTATCGGTGAATGATCAGAAGATTGATCGAAACATGATTCAGCCTTAATGTGTTTGTTTCTTTTGTAATGCAAAAATCTGGCATCAGATAACTTATTCGGAAGACTAGTAAGTTCGTTCACTGCTTCGCACTGTAGTCGCATTCAGCTATAACCTATTTTCTAGTGTGTCAACAAAATCTTTATACGTTTTTTGTTTGTTGTTGTATTTTGGTGGTCAGTAAATTGCAGCCGCTTTACAGACACCTTTTTTATCCTCTAATATAATCGTTGCTGCTTATAAGAGCCCTTTTTTTTATTTGTCAAACTCGTGGTGGCTACAAAACAGCCCAGTTAAATTAATATATTTGATAGCGCAATGATGCTGTTAAATCGACCTATAAGTACCTCCGATACAGATAATCTGATGGTATTGAATCAAAAATTTATGTTAGATCCAATGAACTCACCAGTAAACCAAATGGCTAAGAAAGAACACGATTTGGACATTTTTTAAAATGACGAGACGCATACATAACGAATATAAACACATTACTGGAAACAGTGAAGAATGACTAATGTACAATTTAATTTCCCTAAACGTGATTAGTTTATAGCAACGAACCGATTCGACTTGAACCGAACGTAATGCCCAAACGTTCAGGTTAATTCCGTCTAAAAATATACGAAGATATTAAACATTAAACGTTATTAAAACCGGCTATTCTTTGTATCACTATCCACCCTGGAAATAGATTTCAAGAATAGACTGGGCCAGTCTTTGATTGAAGCGCAAGTTACGCACAGACCATCTAATGAGCGTATTAGAAGTTGAATTTTCGTATTTATAACCGTAAATTCGGCCCGCCGCAGGCACTATGCACATGGCGGCTTCGGAAAGTTAGTATTAAAATAAGCGTCGCGACGCCAACTTCTGTGCTGTTCGGGCGGAATGTTGAATTTTTCGAGTCGCAAGTGCACGTGTGAAAACACGAATGCGATTTAGCTTCTTTTGGTCGCCGCTACAATTAATTGGTCGCGATGATTTCTGATGTAATTGCTTGTTTCGCGTGCAGTTACCGGATACTCAGATAAAAGGAAAGTCAATGAATCTTTCAAACGAGCGAAATAAATACAAAAAAACTAACACAAACGACTATTATAAGTTAAAGGATGGTACAAACACTATTGTTTGTTAGAAGTTATTTGTTCCATATTTTTACATCATCAAAAAAAGCGTGATGTTCCCATTGAAAACGTGACATAAAACTATGGTCAAATCATTCCGAAATCGAAAGAAAACCAGCAGCAACGGTACCGAAATTTAAGTGATATATACATAGACGTGGTACGATGTTGGACATTTTTCGTGGGCTCAAAAATCTAATTAAAGTCAGTCACGTTCATATCGATTCTCCTGTTTTTCGTCTTCATTATTCGATAACGGTCATGGTTTTGATAGCGTTTAGTTTAATCGTAACCACGCGGCAGTACGTTGGCAATCCCATCGATTGTATTCATACGAAAGACATACCGGAAGACGTTTTGAATACCTATTGCTGGATTCATTCTACGTACACTGTCAAGAGTGCGTTTAAGAAAAAAATTGGGATTGAAGTTCCATATCCTGGTGTTGAAACCGCCAAGGACGAAAAGGACAAAAAATTGTACAGATACTATCAGTGGGTGTGCTTTTGTCTTTTTTTCCAAGTGAGTAAATCGTTATATTTTTAGGTTTGAAAATAATCATTTTGACCCATTTTACTAAATAAAAAATAGTATGCATTAATTAACTTCTAGATATTTTCATTGACATTTCTGCTTTTAGCTTAACTCCATTTTGTTTATTGAATAAATGGTTATTTAAAGAAAGTGTACTGCAATTTAAATAAGCAAACGTAAAGTATAAATATGGTGTAAATTCAATATGAACTTAAGTCTTTGTTTTGTTTTATTTCAGTGCAATTTTACTTTAGATTTATGTATATCGTATCTCAACTAAATATCACATTAATAAATTTGTTCACAAATGTTTTATGTAAAAACAAACATGAAGAATAATATACAACATGAACAATATATTTTAGCTGTTTCATAACAACAAAAAAATGACATGTTTGTTTTTAAGCATTGAAGATGACAACAAATTATGTAGCCGAAACGTTGGATTTTATTTAATATAAGTGAATTCAAAAGTTCTAAAAAACTTATCAATTTCCAATCTTTGTTTTTATCATAAACTAATAAATAATATAAAAGTGCTTTGAAACATACAATAGTACATCGCCTTCACTAACAGTATTAAAGCATGATGATACATAATTAAAAAAAAAAAAAAAAAAAAAAAAACCTAATCTTACGGTAAAACATATGAATGCAGAAATAACGGTATGCATTCTTTTTTCGTTGAACATATAATTTATTATAATTGCAATTAAAAATAGTAAAGGCACCAGATTTAAAACTGAAATTTCCTTTCGTCAATAAACTTAAGCAGCTGATTGTTACTTTGTGGTTGAAAATAAGGTGACAAAGAAACGTAGCAAAATTTTTTGTTTTTTATGTATACTTTCTGAATTATTATTGTTAAAAAAGTAATTTTGGGAAAGATATTTTATCTTTTTTTTTTGATAATCTTTCATATAGCAGTTTGGATTTCTATATCATGCTTTACAGCTTTTAAAAAGCTTGTTGTTGAAGTCATACTACGAAGTTGTTATGAAATCTAGTAAGTCAATATTGCAAAACATGACACAATGAACCATGTCTTCTATTTTTAACAATACCCCTCTGTTTTCATTGGTCAACCATAACAAACTATAACAACGTGAATAATCGTCAGAACGCGCTATTGGCCAAGAAATAAAGATCGTAATCTTAGGATAGTTATATATTAATGCTGTTATTTCAGTTTACAAAAAGGTGAACAATACGTTTGTGACCACTAACAGTAAAGCGTCAATCTCCAACACAATTATTTTATGTAAAATATATATTAATTTTGATTTACACATGCATATAATTGTGATTAATATTGGAACTTATAATAACTGTCAAAACTTAACATACTTGAAAATATTTATATGGTCAACAATTAGCCTGCGTAAATTAATTTATTAAATAAAACAGAAAATGTTGGATATTTTACGTGCATTCGTTACCTTTGTCAAAATCAATCACTTACACGTTGACTCTTCAGTTTTTCGTCTTCATTATGTGTTTACTGCGTCAATTTTGATAGCGTTTAGTTTGATTTTGACCACACGTCAGTATGTTGGTAATCCTATAGATTGTGTTCATACTAAAGGCTTACCAGAAGTTTTTTTGAACACCTATTGTTGGATGCATACCACATTTACGGTTATAACGTCATTTAAAAGAAAAATATTGCCAGAAGTTCCATATTTTGGAGTCGAAACCAGCGGCGAAGAGAAGGAGAAAAAACTGCATAAATATTATCAGTGGGTGCCATTGTGTTTATTTTTTCAAGTAAGTAAGGGTAGTGAATTGGCTTTCGCTTGTTGTTCTTAATTTTTTTTTATCTGATATTGGCATGTTAGTAAAATTTCGCGAGTGAGTATATTAACTATAATAATTATAAAGAAATTATCGGGGCTGCGGTTAATGAAAGATCTTTTAATTAAAGTATCTCTTTATTTCTTTGCCAATATTTCGGAAGTCTTCCTTCCTTTATCAAGGCTCTATAAATAATAATGTTAGTGGCAGTTACTTTTTTTGGATAGATTACTTACAAAAATATGAGGTTTCGTCTG
>JAFFZR010025309.1:4430-16130 GCA_018397195.1 Lethrus apterus | reverse complement strand
GAAAAAACTACGCGATAAAAGTCGCCTGGTCGGATTCCAATAGCGCGATTGTAGTCGCTACTGCGTTGTAAATCATGGCAGAAAGACTTGTATTATTACATTTTCTCGAAGAAAACGAAGATCTTTTGATGCTGTTGTTGAATCATTTAATAAGAAATAAACATAGGCCAATGTATTGAGCAAGAGATGGTGAGGGATTTCAAAATACTGTCGTATAAAGACATCTTTTGAGGGACGATTTTGTGTTAAGAAAATTTTTTCGCTTAAATATTGAACAATTTAATTACATGTTATCAATTAATTTTGAATCGTCCATATTTTGAATCGTCCATATTTTGAATCGTCCATATTTTGAATCGTTATTTTCAAAAACATTACCTGTCGCGGCGCGACTGTAACGACAAGACTGCTACCAAGAGCAGTCGAGTCGTACGGCTCGAGACGCGCGAATACGATCGCTTCGGTCGCGCAGAAATAGCCGCGTCATTGGAAAGGGTGCCATATATATATAAGGTCTTGCGGGCCGCGGGTTTGACACCACTGCCTCATAGACCGAGAGCCTGTAATATTACAGGGTATGTGATCGTTCCTATGGACCATATCCACATAAAACAAAAGTTCATAGTCACCTTTAAACCAAATGGATAGATTGCCTCGATTTCCATGGCCGTAAAGTTGTTTATAACTTAATGTTTTTCTTAATATTTCAAACAAACTCAATGAATAAGCGCTACGAAAGAAATAGAAATAGAGCACCGCCGTGTAGTGGGTAACCATCATATGCACTTGGCATAGGGTTGCCACCCCACCCGTGGCCGCAACCCCTTGGTGGACTGGCGTAAGCAACGACTATTTTTCGTTATCAAAATGTTATCGTTCCTACAGCTGAAAATTTGTGGATATATTCTTGAATACGTTGTCTGAAAGAATACATACGGTTGCCTAGATTATGATGTTTAAAGTCGAGCGCGCGCGACACTTTTAGCGCGATTTGAACGATTTACGACTATTCTTTTCGTCCGGAAAAAATCAGAAGTAAATAATAAACAAGTATATAAGTAATTGAATAAATAAATACATATACCGGGCGTACCAATTATCTGGGGTCGGTCTATTACTATTACGCCTTATTTCGAGATCGTATTCCTATAATGTGTTCTATTTGTATAATAAACTGCCACCGTCCTTTAAAACTTTAAAACCTTATGATTTTAATCGCAATCTGAAAATGCACCTCTTAAATATGCAGGTAAATGAAGCTGCTAATGTCAACCACTTATAATCAACTTGTCACCCCAAATGCTATGTGCATGTGTTAGTTCCAGCCTTGATGGAACTATGGAACAATTCTCAAAATATAAATTCACCACTAGAGCAGCTAGTAGTAATTATTATAATACCTACTTCTAAAAATAATGTAATATTAGAAAAAGAAAAGGAAAAAAAATAAAATAAATAATTAAACGATTGAATGAAAATAACAAATATTCATAACATTTATAAGTATATGTAATACATTGTATTACATATACATTTATAAGTATATGTAATACATTGTATTACATATACTTATAAATGTTATGAATATTTGTTATTTTCATTCAATCGTTTAATTATTTATTTTATTTTTTTTCCTTTTCTTTTTATAATATTACATAATTTTTAGAAGTAGGTATTATAATAATTACTACTAGCTGCTCTAGTGGTGAATTTATATTTTAAGAATTGTTCCATAGTGTTTGCAATCAAGGCTGGAACTTAGATCAACATTATGTTGTTTCCAGTCTGTTTGTAGTGTGTACGAATAAATACTCATTTACCTATTACATATAAACGTAGCAATAAATGTTACTGTTTCAAAATGCATGAATGAACTGTATTATTAAATGATGTACAAACTACAATAAACTATTATTATTATTAAACAACTTTACGGCCATGGGAATCAAGGCAACCTATCCATTTAGTTTAAAGGTGACTATTAACTTTTGTTTTATGTGGATATGGTCTATACGAACGATCACATACACGGTAATATTACCGGCTCTCGGTCTATTAGAGCATTAGCTGGAATATATGGAAACGTAACGTGGTACGCAATAGGGATTAGGGATTGTAACGTTGGTTCATCACATACACTATTTAATTATTTATAACAGTTTGAACTAATTGATGGGAAAAATGTATGTAAACTATGCTTCCATAATAAAATATCAATTGAAATACAGGGTCATGTACGAAAGTGGTTCGTTAGGACTTTTCCGTGTTCCAGAAATACATCAACTCTAATAACTAGGAATTATAAGCTACACCAAGTGATCTCTTATTCTAAATTATTGGCGCTCTCGTCTCCGGTTGTACCGGAAATGCATACCAACTTTGTTATTGTAAATGGAATGTTATATTTTTTCATCGTTTTTCAGATTCTACTCACAATTCTACACCAAAACTTATAAGGGTACCCTATACTAAAATCTAGGCGTTTTGGAGTTTTCTGTTGTTTTAAATAAATTTTACCAATTGCAGTGGTATATTGACAATTCTGTATTTCCGAAAATACTGCATTTTAAATCTTCATTTTTGGCATTTTGCTAGTCGATACCATGGATAACGAAATGGTGAAGTTAAAGTTACAAGGAAGTATACAGGGCCGATCAAAATTAGCAACAACTTTCAACAACTTCAAATCAGTAATAATCATATATATATTTTTTAAATGGAACCGCCTGCATATTACTACATTTTTAAATGCGCTTAGTAATTCTACATCGATTGTTATAAGGCATATAACCATTTTTTCTAATAGTTTTTGAGTTATAGATAGTGTTCTAAATAATTCCCCTAAGAATGCCGTTTACGCCTTGTTTAGTGATCTTAGACAGCCTTGGATGTCATTATAATTAAGTATTATGATTGTCTACTTTGACACTTGTCTTTTGTTTGACATTAGTATAAAGACATAATTGCTGGTGTAGTAAATAATTGCACAAATAACGATATTTTAAATTTATTTTACATACAGGGAGAATGTGGGAGAGTAGTGGATAGAATATATCGTACTTTTAACGAAAGATATCCATATTTGCCAGCAATGACGAAGAAAAAATTTAGAAAACCGATATCAAATTTTCTGCGTTTCTGCAATTACAGCTTTTACGAAAAGCAGAAAATTTGATTCCGGTTTTCTAAATTTTTTCTACGTCATTGCTGGCAAATATGGATATCTTTCGTTAAATGTACGATATATTCTA
Organism: Lethrus apterus; assembly: GCA_018397195.1. Lineage (NCBI taxonomy): Eukaryota > Metazoa > Arthropoda > Insecta > Coleoptera > Geotrupidae > Lethrus > Lethrus apterus. The sequence goes on along the minus strand of JAFFZR010025309.1, from coordinate 12,879 downwards.
TCCACTACTCTCCCACATTCTCCCTGTATGTAAAATAAATTTAAAATATCGTTATTTGTGCAATTATTAACTACACCAGCACCAGCCATGATGTCTTTATACTAATGTCAAACAAAAGACAAGTGTGAAAGTAGAAAATCATAATACTTAATTAAAATGACATCCAAGTATGTCTAAGATCACTAAACAAGGCATAAACGGCATTCTTAGGGGAATTATATAGAAACCTGCTTATAACATAAAAACTATTAGAAAACAATGGGTTGTATGCCTTATAACAATCGATGTAGAATTACTAAGCGCATTTAAAAATGCAGTAATATACAGGCGGTTCCATTTAAAAAAAATATTTTTTACTGATTTGAAGTTGTTGGAAGTTGTTGCTAATTTTGAGCGACCCTGTATACTTCCTGGTAACTTTAACATCACCATTTCATTGCCCATGGTATCAACTAGCAAAATGCCAAAAATGAAGATTTCAATTGCAGTACTTCCGGAAATACAGAATTTTCAATATACTACTGCAACTGGTAAAATTTATTTAAAACAACAAAAAACTCCAAAACGGCTAGATTTTAGTATAGGGTGCCCTTATAAGTTTTGGTGTAGAATTGTGAGTAGAATCTGAAACACGATGAAAAGATATAACATTCCATTTAAAATAACAAAGTTGGTATGCACTTCCGGTACAACCGGAAGTGATACGAGAGCGCCAATAATTTAGAATAAGAGATCAGTTGGTGTAGCTTATAATTCCAAGTTATTAGAGTTGATGTATTTCTGGAACACGGAAAAGTTCTGACGAACTACTTTCGTGAATGAACCTGTATACTTATTACATGAAAAAGTTAACGAAACACATTTTGATATATTTGTATATCGTAATAAATATATTTTATTATATTTTCACGTTTTTACTCGTTCCCTGCTCACGAATAAAGGATAAGTGTAATTGACAAGCTTGATCAGCTTATGACAGTCGAGCCAGCACCAAACACATAAATGAAAAGGTTCTTTAATCAATTAAGGTTGTGTGTTCTTTGCAAGTGGCATCATTCATAATAATGCAAATTGTTTCATTTCGATTAAGTTCCACTCAAGCGACTCTATGAAACATGAGGTATAATCTATAAGTTTAGATTGTGAACCGCACTGAGTAAATTAGTATTGGAATTGTCACCCATACTCAAACAGAACTGCGATTTAAGTTCGCCTTTTCGCCGCAATTTCGCTTTCATCCAATGAAAATTTCGCTTTATAGTACCGCGTTTGGCTACAGAAATTCTACTTCTGTACGCCAACACACGTATGTATATTAGTAGCAAACAAATATTTTGTGATTGTTTTAGTCGATTTTAGTCGACTTTAAGAAATGTATCATCTTCATTATTTCTTTCAAATGAATTCTTGAGAAAATATCCCTTATTTTATATTTCGAAAATTAAAAACATTTAGTTAAATAACTGAATTATTTATATTATTGTTTATGTGATTGTGTCCATTGAAAGTTAACAAAAATGTAAATTAGTGTAAAATCTTTAACCTATTTAAAAATGCAATATTATTCATTCTCTTCATGCTGGCGCTGATCTGTATGTAATTCATTCACATTTGGCTATTTGGGATATCGATTTACGGGGGTTCGACTTTTGCAGAGCCATGCTTGCATGTTCACAATTTGCTTAATGAGCCAGTGTGAATAAACAGAGGATGTACAGTAAATCTATTAAATGGACTACATTGCAACAAGTATACGACTATACAGTTTACTGGTGCGCTAGTTTCTGATTAGGCAGGCGAGATTTAATCTAAATTTTGATGAACTAAACTTAAATAAATAAACCATTATTTACTATTTACAAAATAATTATGAAAATATAGATAAAACTTATTAATTTTATTCTCGTACTTGTTTAAAGAATCAAAATAAAAAAATAGGTTATATAGGTCTCGTTATGTTTTGAAAATTAATAATTATTTCCTTCACCATAAACCCATGCGATATTTGAATTAAATTACGTTTTTCCAATAATATCACGAAAAGTGACACAAATTGTTAACGTAATTTTCAATGTACAATTTTTTGTGAAACATATTTTACAAATTTCTATTTTCATAAATTAGTTATATTCAGAAATATAATTATTTATGAAAACTAATTTTCAAAATTGTATGTAAGAGATAACTTCGTTCACCACACGAAATATTGTCCTCATATTCATAACCTAACGTACACTAAGTTATTGTTATCATCAAATCTGTACATGTATTATATGTATGATTTCTTCTATCTTGTGTAAATATCCTTCATATATTATTATTAATTTCGTTTTAAGGATATTTATAACTTTTAAGAAAGATAAAATAAATCATATTCTTTTAATCAACTAACATAAACGATTCTTTTGTTGCGATTTTCGAGAATTTTTATGTTTGTATGGCGATGGCGTCGTTCAGTTATTTATGTGAAACTCATATTAATTTTCCATTTAAACGGAAATCCAAATTGCTTACACTATTAATTTTGTAACTGAAAATGTATGAACGGTTTATAGTTATTATGCATATAATATTTTCCAAAAACTCAGTCTATATTTAACGGGTCCGCAAACTCTGATGTCGACTGAACTCTTACTGCTCAACGGCCATTTTTCATTTTTTATATAGTTTTCGCATTTAAAGTCTTGAAGTGAAACTATTTAATGGCCTAATTAATTTTAGTTAAATGCAAAAAAACGGTGTTTCTGAAATCGAAATCTATTTATCAGTTGAAATTAGCAAGGAAAATATACTAGATGAAATGGTGGAACAAAAACAGATGTTAGACACAGAACGTCTTAAATATTTAAACTAATTAATTATTTAAACTATAGTAATATTTTTTTAAGAACGTGCTTTGAAATTCGAATATAATATATATTTTATTATTTTTTAATTATTATTTAAATGTAAATGAATAACCAAGTTTTAATCATTGACCATTTTTGGTTTTCCCTATGTATGAAAAAAACACAATTTCTTTCTCTCACGTTATTGATGTACAATTAAGTAGTTTTGATAGTTCATAAGTTTAAATATACTGACTAATTGCAAACATTTTAAAAAGTATCAGAGCCTTTACGGAAAATACAATCGGATTGGTCCGATAGATACTCCATCGTATGGAAATTGAATTATTCGATCAATCCAGATCAGTCCAATTTCACTTTACGTAAACGCTTAAGGGCACTCAAATACATATGTAAGCGAACATATGTAAGCGAAACTTCCAGGATATTTTCAACAGCAATGAATAGCATCATCAAACAATGAGACTACAAAGAGATAAATAATAACGAGAACGTTTGTAATATGTGCATGCACATGTATAATTAGTCTCCAACAATGTGCTTTACGCTAGAAAAACAAATCTATTTTTATTACAATGAAATAGTAATTCTTCTTCGGTATATAAACACAGTTGATTTCAGAAAATAAATTTAGTTATTTTCTCAAATATATACTACAAACTAAAACAGAAATAAATTCTAATTTAAATTTTATTTTTCTGTGTTTCTCTTTATTTCTTTTAGATTTTCTCTATATCAAGAACTGTGCAAGTGATTGTTTATAGTTTTAGCTTGCAAATTAAACAACATATTTATATCCAATATCATTAGTTTGTAGCAGAAGTTGTTTGATTTATCACTTATGCTAATGACCTCATGGCCTAAACTGAGCCTCTAATAACAATTGAGTATCGATAATTCAAACACTGGTAATTGATTGTAAGTAAAACCCTGAATATGTCTGGGCACGATTCGTCAGTATACAGATACGCTTTTGAGGAAGTAATCCCCATAGAAGAGGTGAATCATACCAATGAGAAATTTATACCTTCGTTCTCTTATGTATATCGTTTGTTTAGATATCTCAATAAAGTTGATGTAACTTTATACATATTTGTATTTTCATATCTAAGTAAATTATATAAAATCTTCTTTCATACATACTTATTTAATTTAGCATTATATTGTCTTATACATGTTGACGTTTCATTGGCAAGTTTAAGAAAATACACATTTACAATTAAATTATAGTGACAAAGATTTTGAAACATATTTCTTCACATTGAAATCTTTTACCGGTTAAAAGCTAAAGAATAAAAGAATCCTATACAGCCTACACAAACAAAAGTTTGTCACCAATCACAATTAATACTGAAATGTATTCCCTACGAGGAAGAAGCAATAATTTATTTATAAACACAAATAGTTAATTTTAAACGTAACTTTCTTTATGTTTTAGATTCCTCAATGAATTCAACAAAAGAATAATTGCTATTACTGAACATAATGAAAGTTAATTTGTATAAATAATAATTTCAATGTATTTTTTTTTGTTGATCGCAGATTTTGTAAACAAACTTACAAACATATTTACCAATTAAAATATAATTTTTGTAAATATTATTACTTCCATATTTAAGTCATAAAGCAATTTAATTGGCTATTCGTGTCCCAGTCGTCATTGTGTGAGTATTTGCGTTTGGAAGTTTGGATACGAATAATTTAGGCTAGACCTCAACATTGATTATTTGCATTTGGAAATTTAAACTGAAAATGGAAGCGCCAACCTGTGTTGAATTGTTTGCAATCTAATATAAATTTGTATGCATTTAACATAATATATGTTGCATTATACTGAGCGATTCTAAAGTATCCCCCCCCCCCATGATAACTTATGAACGGCTGGAGCTATTGTTATGAGAAAAAACAGATCGATTTTTAATTGTTACGTACACAATGTTGGTGTCGTCAAAAATTCAATTCCGATGTCAACTTTCTTATTTTAAACGGAACACCATGTATATTTTGACGTTTTTGGAAAGGCGACAGGGAGACGAATCCAACGATACCGCACATGTTCAACTTTAATTTGAAAAGTAGCAAGATAGGCAGCAATAACTTTTTTGTAATATGTTACTTTTTTAAACAAAATTAGCCAGAAGTTCGTAATAAAGATTTGGTTTTATTTGTTTTGTAGCTGATTAGTTAGTAAATGTTTATTAATGGTTTTTCATGTTATTATATACCAGACGACAAGATATTACGTAAGAACAAGGCAGGAAAAATCAAAAATGTTCGAAACAACTACTGTTCTCATTAGCCCTAGACGAAGCAAAAAAGATGTTGAAGCATGAGAAGTTGGGCACTGGAAGATGAAAAGAATAGATATAAGTGAACTCTGTAATGCTGACGATATAGACATCATAATAAAAGATGAAAGAAGACTCAATAAGAACATACAGTGAACATAAAAGAGCTTTGAAAAAAAAACAACATGAAAATCAATAAAGAAAAGGCAAAACCATAATGGAAGTCATGGAAGAAGCACAAATGAGATGGTAAGAGCACGTAAAAAGGATTCTAGATAATAAAATAGTAAGACATGTTCTAGAAGCAAAAGTAAAGAAGAAAACAAAAAGAAGGCCGAGAAGAATATGGCAGTGGAAAAGAGGGGAGAAGATTGGAAGAACACAGCACACACTACACAAGATGGGAAGAGATGGCGACAGATATGTAAGAAGCCTATAGGTTAATTACTCAACTCTACAATGCGTTACACCCGAAATGGTATATAAGTCAAGGATTAAGTAAATAAAATTTTAATTTCTTTCTTTCACTCTTTCATTACACACTTGAATAGATTGACTTTTACGTTCAATTCATTTTGTTGCTTCACACTCATGAATCTATTACTCCAGTCCTCAAGTGATTTAATTTTAATGCGACATTATAATATTTGAGAAATTAATTTGTAATTTAGCAAACTCACATTTGACGAAAAAAAAACAATAATCATGAAAGACGTGAGAATAATGCCACACCTTTAATATAGTTATTTGCTAAAAGCCTTATAATAATAATTAAAAAATAATTCACAAATTGAATTCTGTTCTTATTTCTTTTTTTAATTTTTCAGTAGTTTGTGAGTGCTTCATGAACTTTATGAGATTTATATGAACGATAAAGGCGATATAAAAATCTTTGCTGTATTTTCATATGATTTTTTTAGCTTTTCTGTGATATTAAAATAAATGAAATTTGAAACAGAATGAATTAAAGGGGAAGAAAGATTTGTTACTTAGTATTGTAAACCAGGGATTCAAAAATATGAATAAATATAAATTATTCATAAGAAATAAATAAGCAAAACATGTTTCCATTTATTTTTGCATAGTCCTATTCGTATAAATTACTATTGGGAATATTTAGTTAACTAGCCATCCAATTTCCAAACTCTATATGTGATGGTAATTAAAGGCCGAATAGATAGTAATGAGGTTGTGACCTCGATAATACATTGTGGATCACAACACGAAAAGTTATTTAATATTCATTTATATTAGCCTGCTTCGCCCTCAGGAAGTACGAAATATTGTCAACTTTAATGACGGCTAGCCTATAGTGTTTGATTATCGGATTACTCACAATACTGCAGAGAAATTTAACACGTTTTAATCAGATTAAACTTAAAGATCAACGCTTCGTTGCAAACACTATTTTGTTCAGATTCCGTACTTGATTTTATATTAAAATTATTTAAATTCAACACTCGTAGTCCTTCTTTACATTCCATAATTTCGTATGCAGTAGTTGCAAAGTAATTCAACTAACGGTTTGCATTTCAATGCTTTCTAATTTCGAATTGAAGTATTGACCGACAAATTTTTGTATATATATTAATATTTATGTAAAATACGGTACTAATATATTTAAATATAACTTATAAAAATTTATGACACACAAAAGCCACAAATCAATAATTTTAATGCAAATAAATTCCTGATATAATAAAACGGTTTCCTTCCTTCAATAATTAATTTTTTAAATCAGGAAACACGAAAGAATTTTTTTTTAAATAACAAAAAATTGTTTTACGTGTATATTACATAAAGGGAAAATAGTTTTGTGTTTGAAGTTATAGCGGCAAACCATACCCCAGTGCAATGCCGTAAACGAACAAAGCTGAACTGGTCATAAATCTGAAGTGGGATACTGCAGAGACTAGCCTATAAAGAAGATTGTCCTTTCGTCTGATAACTATTCTATCCCCATGATATTCCTAGATATTTCCAACTAATCTAATTCCGTGCGTGAGATTTGATAATTTATATTAACATAAAAACAAACATAAATAAATGAATAAAATATGTGATTAGTTTAAATTATCTTAATAAAGTTGTTTTCATATTATTAAGAATTATATTTACCTTTCGTGAGTTATCTAGATGTTTATCAAAACTCTATTTCTGAATTGTCAACCAACAACCTGTGAATGTAAACATTGGGTAGGGTTGGGTTGCCTTTATAACTAATATCTCACTATTCATATTAAAATAAAAAAAACGAATGAAAGATAACATATTCTTTGTTACCGATAGCATTTTTTTCTTTATGTCGAATAATTTAATTCTTAAACAAGTGCATGAGTAAAAAAGAAGCAATATGTTATTTTCCGGTAACACTATACGTCTTGAAACGAAAAATAGAAAATTGGATAGGTAAAAAATATAAAGAAGTATTTTTCTAACAAATTTTGTACAATTATGTTTTATTTATTAAACTAAACGCTGAAGAAGTGCACAGCTCGAAACTAGATGCAAGATGCGTGAATGACCAATGCAAACAACGTTCGAGTTTGTTGGCAATTTATGAAAAAAATTTCTCAGCTGAGTTAACCTTTCGCTAATGCTGGTGTCATGACCTTTAAAATTTCACCCATTAATCGTTAGATGCCCTTACACGGACAATGGCAATATTTTTCTATTATCCACATTAAAGTGGCCGTTTTATATTATAAATAAATATTTTTTTATTGCAAATCTTGTTATAAATATTTAAGATATATTACTACTTACAAGATTAGCACAAATAATATTACACGTCTAATAATAAATAAAAATGTCTTCATTAAAGCTTTAAAGCAGTACTTCTGCATAAAATATACTATTACGAAAATATAAATTAATAATATATAGAATTTTATTTTAATAATTGCCTGTTCTCAATGCAAATGTATCAAATGTTGCTTTATTTAATATGAAATGTTCGAACGAGTCTCCCGTGGAGGAAGTTGAATCTGAGATCCCCTAAGACAGTAATCAGCATAAATCTAAATCAAGTATGAGCTAAATCTTAGTCTTCTAGAGAAAAATCAAGCAAATCGCCAAATGCTTAAAATAGATTAAATTCTCATGTGAATAAAACCTAACGTTTTTTATTAAATCTTTCTTAAAGTTAGAAATAAATTTGTTAAGTAACAAGTAAGTAACAAAATGCTTATTTATATTTGGTAAGTTTTTGTCTTTTAAATATTTTAAGATTTAAAATTTTGTAGTAAGCTTGTAGAAATTGGGCTTTCCAACATTTCTTTTTTATTTCAAATCCAATTATTTTTTTAATAT
>JAFFZR010025306.1:0-13656 GCA_018397195.1 Lethrus apterus | reverse complement strand
TTTTTGTTACTGTTCTATAGCCAAGAATGTACATTGTGGGTCGCCTCGACCAACTTTAATGAAACCTATATATTTCTGGTACTTTTCAAACGAAGACAATAATTGTTCGGACGCTGCGAACTTTGTTATTAAATTTTCGGCTGGTCGGGTGGGCCCAACGCGTCTAAAGCTCCCCACCTATAACATCGGAACAACAAATGGGAAAAGGAAGAATACATCGTAATTGCTTAACGTTCGCGGGGATGTTATTTACCAGTGCAATTCTTGCGAAACGCCCCATTTGGAGATTAAGGGTTGATTCATTTCGGGGCCATTATCTGGCTCGCTATTAATTAAGTTTGCAAAAACGTACTTTCGTGTAATATTTCATTCGTTTAAACGGACGAAGAACGATGAAAATTACGGGTTATATGGATTTATACTAGAACACGGAAGTTTAAGCAAAAAAATAGTGTTTTTCGTAATATTTCTGCGAACAATTAAATTTCATATTAAAAGTTGAAGTTGGATCACAGGCTGAAACTTAAATTGGAAGATTAAACTGAAGCTGAAAACTAAATGGAAGTTTAAACTGCGAGGTGAAATTGACGGTGGAGCTGCCTCGGAAACTGAAACCGATGTTCATGGTAAACTTACGGCTGAAAACTGTATTAAAGATACATAATGTTAAATACTAAACTTAAACACAAACTCAAAGTAAACCAACCTAAAAATGATGTTTAAATTCAAAATTAAATTGTTGTAAACAGTTAGCACGCGCGATGTCTTTTTAATTGAAAGAAATAATTTTCTATGTAATGGAGCCATTTCTCTAATATTGAATTAGACGTGAGGTTTCCAGGAAGAATTTTATTTTGTGGTTTCCAGAAATGAAACATTAAACATATTTCATTACGCATTCAATTATACAAGAAAGGTAAAGGAAGGTGAAATTGAAAGTTGAATTTTTTTTGAAGTTTTAGTCATTTGAAATTAAAAAAATTAAGAAACTGAAAATAACTGAATTTAACATAAATCGTTGTGTTTTGTTAAAATATTCGATTAATATTTTAATAACGGTGTGTAAAATGCGTATTTAATAAGAAAGGAAATCGTGCCCTAAACTTTTCGAAATTACCGACGAGAAACAAATACCAGAATAATGTTATCGTAAAGCATTAGGGACCATTATATCTCTCATCATTTTCGTATCAGCTACCGGCTTGTGTATGTGCGGTATAAAGCGCACCTGGACAGGTGTACGCAATCGATCGCACGCTATGCCACGGCGCCAAGATGGCGACCACCATTTTACTCGTTCTCTTTCTATCGGAGTCCCTCGACACAGATATATACAGTATGGAGCAACTATTCACTTAATCATATTTTTCATACAATTTTAATTAGGACACAATAAAAAAAATATTTGCATGCACCTTCTTATGATAATAAAAAAGTACATTTTTAAGGATGTTTGTCAAGAAATAACCATAACTTATATGCAATTCAACAATAAAGCATTGACGTGATGGCGTAATAATATATTTATCGAATAGAGATCTTTAAAACAAACCTTTTTGGAAAATTTTTCCATTCGCCAATTTTTTTTTATTTTTACAACTGTGCTTTAAACATTGGTATGTTGCAAAATATCTACTTCTTAAGTTTACAACGTGGAAAATGTTTGAATATAAATAGGAGGTTGAAGGAATTTAGTGGCGCTATATAAGGGTTCAAATTTTTAGAAAGAAGAGGATAGTGGTTAGTAATGATCATTAGAAGCTTTAATTTCAATTATTACCGTTTTAGAAATTTTATAATTATTTTTGTATACGTAGTCAGGTTAGGTTTATCGTTTTAGAACACACATTTCTTCCTACATACATATTTCCTTCATTTTCGAAACTTCTTTCCCGTTTTCGCCTTTACGGAGTCGTTAAGTTGTACAGCTGATTTTTGTCGGGGCTTATTTTCTTATTTCTTTTAATCTTTTGCTTTTTTCTTTTCCTAAGTTTCTCCTATTTCATTTCTTAAACGGTCTTTTCTTTTACATCCTTTAAAACCTATTATTATATTAGTTCGTCCTTTGATCTATACGCTTTATATGTGTAAGCTATTTATTTTTTTGTAATTTTTTGTTGTTGTTATCGATTTCCATTTTAAATTCCGACGATCTTTCTCCTTCTCACTATTCCTAATCTATAGTTTTTCGCGTACATTTTCTGTTTTATCTGATCTGGAGTTTTCTCCTTTCTCTGTACTTTGTTGTTCTTCCAAATTATTTTGCAATTCCTTTATTAGCCTTCTTCCACTTCCTACTGTACTATGTATATTTTTAAAGAAACTGAGGAAAGGCTTGACAATTTTTTTAAATTCTTTGTACTTTTCTTACTTTGTACCTTTCCCAGTCCTTGGATTTTCCTTATTCCACACAATTCTTCGCGTGTCTATCTTAAAGTGTGTTGAAAATTTTCAATATTATCCACAAAGACTTTTTCTTCAGATGATTCATGTGGGACTGGTGCTAGATCATCTGGTTACCATCTAGGTTCCCGCAATGAGTCATCTGAATACGTCTCTACAGGTTGGACAAAAATTACTTTTACAGCTTTTACTGGCCACCATTTTGGTTTATTATACTATTATTGACTGACGAAAAACCTTTGGTGCTGTATCTTGCTTAGTTTTTATCCAATTTGAACAAATTATACATCAAATGAAATCACTTTACAAACACTTTGACATGGACCAAAGTAATATTTTTTCTTGCGCCCAGTTTTTGACAGATGACAGTCAACTTTCTTTTTTCAAATTGCACTGTATATATTTTTTTATGCATTCTTGTAGAGATTTTTTTTCTGAATATCCTTAAGTTAACAGATAAAGCAAAAAAATTATTATTATCGAAAAAAAAAATGAAAAATTCAAAAATCTAGTAACCAAAATTAGCAATAAAAAATCTATTCTAGGTGCTCGAAATTGCCTCCATGCTTACCCAGACACTGTCGACACCGTCTAGAAACGCCCATCGTTGTATTCAGTAAAAAAAATGGGGGGTTATGATTATTTAAAAATGCAACATTTATGAGTGCATTATGTGGTGTGGCATATCGTCTTTGGAAATTGTGTTCCACAACAACATGATTATTTTCTCAACTCCAGTGGAGATGGTTGTTTCTATTAAATACACCATTTTTGCTGAAAGTGCATTAATCTGATCAAAGTACGCGACGGACGGTAGAAAATAGTATCTTCTCTTAAAGTAAATACAAAATTCAATCCTCCGATGAGCGTTATTTTCATGAAGAGTATATACTTTTTGTGGTTTTTATGGAAAAAAATTGTATTTCCTTAGAATATGGTGAATTGTTCTTGAGCAGGTCCGGCACAACTCCTGCAATTCTTACGTTCTGATTAGCAAACGAACATAATTTATGCCGCATTGTATATTGGTATTATTACCAAAAACTTAAACTGTTTTGACAAATTGCGTGACTGACAAACATTTAAATCTTATACTTTTTTTATCGTTTTCTTTGATCACTTGATTTAAAAAAAATTTACATGAATTCCTTAATTTCTAGACTTTTGTTTAACGTATCGGTATGGTTGCTTACATTTTTATATTCAGAAAAAAAATCTCTGTAAGTATGCATAAAAAAATATATACAGTGCAATTTGAAAAAAGTTGACTGTCATCTGTCAAAAACTGGGAGCAAGAAAAAATATTAATTTGGTCCATGTCAAAGTGTTTGTACAGCGATTTCATTTGATGTATAATTTGTTCAAATTGGATAAAAACTAAGCAAGATACAGCGCCAAAGGTATTTCGTCAGTCACCCTGTATAAAACAATAAATATTTTTACACAAATGCTTTATTTGGACCTTACATTTATTTGTGGAATATAATAAAGGCCAAATGGCCGCATTTTGCTGCCAGGCAAATGCGAGCTCTTTTAAGAGCATTTCTCATAACATTTGCACAAATTCCAGGCGACATATCAACTATTTCTGCTCGAATATTTATCTTCAGTTGTGGCCACTCGATATCACCGTTTATGGAGATTACTCGGTCTGGAAATATTCCTTTTAAAATTTCGATTGTGGCACGTGCTGTGTGACATATAGCACCATCTTGCTGAAAGCACATGATTTCCAAACGCAGTTCATTCATTCATTTATTAGCAGCATCGTCTTCGAAGAAATAATGTCCAATTACACCCCCTGCCCACATTCCACACCACACTGTAATTCTACGATATGTAATGGTCGCTGATGAATGACTTGTCGATTTTCAGTGGCCCAATAGCGGCGATTTAACTACATAACCGCTGAGGTCGAAATGGGCTTCGTCACTTATTATGAGTTTCCTGTAAAAGATTGTAGGTCTATTTTCCTCTCTTCATTCCCATTACGGTAATCTTTCTGTCCTTGTTTTTACAAATTTTCGTAATACCATTCTTAATATATTTTTTCATTTTGCCTTCTTTTGCCGGAATGCATATACAATATAATCTATTATGATTTCTTCCGCGTTGAACTTTGTTTTGGCCTTCCGACCGACTATTCTTGAATAGTGAATGCTGGAATAGGTTCTAACAACTGTAAGTGGGTCGCATGCCAAATTCTGTAATAGGATTCGATTTGTCCAGATGGCAGAAGAAAGGGGTAAAATAAAATAAAATGGTTGAAGAAAGTGTTTGAAATTATTAAGTCAGTTATAATGCGAAAGTTCAACATTCTTCATGTTATTTGGTATTGTTTCCTCTTTATATAGACCCCTTGCAGCCTAGTTTTCTAATCTTTTATTTTGTTATCATTTTCATTTTATTTAGATCCATTATTTGTAATTCTTTCTGGTGCATATATTTGAATTATTTGATCCTGTTAATTTATAATTGTTATGTAAACCTTGCGTTAATTTTTCTACTACAAAACCGAAAGTTAAAAAACCAAGTTATAAGAAAATATTGATTTCTTATAACTTGGTGGATTTACTTTTCCAAGAATCTTAGATTTAGTTACAATAATTAATGTTTCAAATTTTAACGAAGTTTTTGATCCGTCACAAGAAAATAATTCAATTATAAATACAATGGCAAGTCAGTGTGTTGGGAATTTATCGAACCATCGAAGTTTCCACGACAAGATTGTGGATAAATGGCTCCAAAATTAGCTAATCACGTTTATGCGAACTGTGGGTCAATAGTTCGGTTGTTTATTGAATACCACTTCTCTCTCGTCGCCATTGATTGGATAATGAATCGTCGGTGGCTAATTACTAACACACACACACACTCTCACAAATACGGAGCTGCATCGACCGATCGGTTGCGCTCCCTAAACTTCATTCTGCTGTGACTGCATGTCCACAAACTGACCGTGATCATCCCGCAGGATGGATTCAACATCAATAGTTCAACTAGTTGAACGTATTGATTAGTATACTTTGCCGCGACCAAAACGTAAACTTTGAGGCTTGTTGAAACCGCACTTTGTTGACAACCAAACTACACAGAATCGACGCCATAAACATTTTAATTTAAAACATTTCGTCTTCAAGTTGCAAAGCAACGAAAACGACTATAACTTAAATTGAACAAAGCGTTCGATAATACCTCAATCAATATGTAATTCTGCGTGTGTGTGCGAACGTGTGTGTGCGACCCCCATCTAAACCACAAACAAATTATGAAGTAATCCATTTAAACCCTATCGGGCCTAGACTAATCTACGTCGATTCTGTTCTTGTAAACTGCTTACGATCGATCAGTATTCGGCCGTGTGGATCGTCGAATGACGATGATGTCGTCCAAATACTGTGATAAATTCGGACACAAAATTCGTTTAAAAATTGTACTATGAAAAAGTTGGTAATAATTTTTTTTTTATTTATTTACAGGTAAGAATGATTTTCAAATGCCTTAATAGTAAGTAATAGCCATAAGATATCGATAGGTTTTATTGTGGGAACATTTCAAGATTTCGAAAATCCCATCACGATAATATTATTTTATAATATGTGGATTCGTAGCGATATATCTACTAGAAATTTTACAAAAAACACTATATGTATAAAGCCTGAATATTGAATATTAAATATTTATTTCTAAAGTTCAATTTACAATAATTTGGGAAAAATGAACTTTTTTATTCTTGGGTTTAACGTTTACTATATCTTTAATACTTAATCTGTAAGATTTTGTATCTGGTAGATTTAAACCAACGTTATTGTACTAATGATTAATTTTAGTTCCAAAAAGATATTTGCAATTTTGAAACGAATTTCGTAGGTCATTATTCCCCTACATAGCCGGCGGAACAAGCTTATATCCGTAGGGTGAGATCCCTATCCCTATTCAGAAACGCCGTCTTCTGTGTAATCAAATCTAATTTGCAGGACTGGTTTTTTCGAGCTTTCGGACGTCATTTCATCGTCGTCGTTTCTCCAAATAATATTTTTTTTATTAAATTCAAAAGAATTCAACCCAATATGGCAATTCCAACGAGTTGAGTTTTAATCAAATTCATTCGTATTTCGAATTTCTTTCAAGCTTGAGTTCGCATACCGTTTAGAGCGGGGAGCTTTCGTTCTCTCGTAAGAGACGAAATACAAAATGTGATTCAGTTGATGTTCATTGAATTCGTCGTTATCTTTTCTGTAGGCGAATGTTTACGAAATACAAAATTTGATTTTTGTCAAAAACAATTTAACAAAAATGAATGCCGATTCACATATTTCGAATGTTAAAAAGTGTTTAGGTGACTTGAGCTTTTTGAAATTTGTGTCTAATTGAATTATTGAAAATAATATAGATTTATAATTTGAATTTGAATAAAGAGCCATTCTAAAATCATCTATCTAGTTTGTTTCATTGAATTGTCAGGTAAATAAGGAATGAAATAATTTTTCCACGACGAGGTGCTAGGGATTAACCTAAAATGAAAATTACCAATAAAATATGTACCAAAATTTCGGACGTGCCTGCAGTGTCATAACAATTGTTGGAAATAATTACATAATTACAGACTATTTTGGACTGTTTTTAACCAACCAACAGTCCCATAGATTGTCTAAGACGCTCAAAAACCATTGTTACAGAGCGCTTTACTTTTTTAAAAAATTCGGATAGAAGAGTGTCGTAGATAAAAGAAAATATAAGTTGCAAACATTTTTCTATTCTTTTGAAATTTTTATTCTAATTAGTCAATTTTTGACAAACTTTGCACTTCGTCAATTCCGATTTATCTAATATATTTTTTTATTTATGCTCTAAGTTCTAAGAATTTTTAACAATTCCAACATTTACTGTACAAGAAAACTCAGAGTTGGAAATATTGTAATCTTTATTTGAAACTTTCTTAGAATAATATCAACTGTTGTTACTACAAAAAAAAAACATTACTTTTCGAACAAAAAGGCCGAGAATTTCCAAAAAAGAAAAGAAAAATTGTTACCACTTAAAGATGACGGTGAACCATCTCGAAAGACATGAAAAATACTCATAGAAAATATGAAGAAATAACTTTATTTGTGTATGTTTAAAAGGCAACATGTGTGAGGTGATAATATTCCACAATGAATAAATTTCTATTTATGTATTTATTTTATAAAATTTCAAATAATAAACGCATATATATTTTTTTAATTAATAACATACTTTAATATTTTAATAAATTATGTATAAATCGTATGTACTATACATTTTAAAAATAACTGATTTATAAATAAATTAATTTCCCTTTGTCCAAACAACGTATTTAAAGTATTTCAAACTTTTCCAGCATAAATAATTAAATTTTACAATCGCATTGAATGATAAATTAATATTTGGGTAAATTGTGTAAAAAGGTGTGTATTTAATCTCTAATCAGTTAAATAATTGTTCGAGATATTTACGTTTAATAAGAAATCTGATTTAACATTTTCTTCAAAACGTTCACACAAACTTCATAGTTAAAATCCGACGTTTGTTCGCTCAATATGTAAACGGTGGACGCCGCCGCGTAAAAGCGTTTTGAACTTTGAAAATTGAAAAGCTCACCTCCGCTTAATCTCACTTTAATTATTTACATTTATTTATGGCGCGCGGACGAAAAGTTGAAATTTACGACGGAAAATTCATTAATAGCGCCACCGCCGTCGTTCGGCTCAACTTTGCGAATTTCTCCCCGGTGAACTTTCGAAACCGGTCTGTTTGTTTTACGGGGGACGCGCAGCCTAGAATTTTCGCTACGAGAAGCAATGAAAATATGTCCTGGATCGAGTTTAAAGGAAATGCCTGCGAGCTTTGCCCTTTGTGCACAGGTATTGCGACAAAAGACGATGTAAACCGCCTCCGCGCGAAATCAATGACTCGACGTTCATAATGGATTTATGACTTTCGTCAACGTTCTTTTTGCTTTTTATACAATTCGTAGCACGAATAAAAACTAATTAATAAATTGATTAATTAATTTTGTCCTGTTATTTTGTAACTAAAATAGATATTGAATTAAACTGAAAAATAAGACTATTAAAGCAAATTACATTGGCGTCGATTTTATAACAACCATAATGAAAATAACGATTCCATGCTACGATTTTATGGACAATTATTGCGTCGTGCGAATAATTCCCAGAAGTATTTAGCCTTGGCTGATATGTGAATAATAAGCAAGCGGTCCGAAAAAATTACATTGTGTCGACATCACGAATGTACATACATTTTGCAATGTTTTTTTTTTTTTATACAACAATCAAGAAACGGTGAATGGATTTTATATAATGCAATGGTATTCTACGTCGAATTTTCGCCCCCTATAGTCTGATACTTAAACCACGACAGGTGAATTGCAAGGCTACTTTTTGGTAATACGCTTCCTTGCGGTGGGGTTTGCATAATTTATGGATCCGTACGGTTCGGCAAATGGGGTCATTTACTGGCTATTGACTTCAAAATTGTGCACATATTTATTTCAGTGTATAAAATATTAATGATTTGTTTAAAATATAAAATTTATTTTGGGGAAATGGTTTTGTTCTAATAAAAAATTTAACATAGAAAAATAGCACGTTAAACACATTCACGTAAGTAATCCACTTTATTTATTTTGTTGTGAAAATTCTTTGTGTTTGCCTCCTTTTTCTTTTCATTGTAGTATGAAGTAATCCATCAACCTGCATATGCAAAGCATTTATAAACCTCACCCATATTTTGTTGAGATCTTATCCTTTGTTATGGCTACCTTATGGAAAAAAATCATCGAAAATGCATATAATAAATGACTGTTCTAACACGCACCTTTCCGAAATTAATTCATGACTTATTGGGCTTTAGATCGATATGTTCTCGACCTATTCACGTCCGCGAACTCGGAAAAGCCTTAAATCGGCGACTCGTAAGAGGGCAGGCAATTGGTAAGTACATTGTGAACGCCTTGGTTATAAATGGCGAGACCGGCGTATCGATTTTGGTTATTCCGGGAAACTCGGCTAATGACGCGTCAATGGGGGATCTCGTTCGCATTGTTCGACGGTAATCCTAATTCGTTGCATAGGTGCACGCACAATACAATGGAAGTAATAAATTATTCTCATTTATCTCCAACGTTAATGGTCACGTCCATTAATTAATGCCAATTGTCGCAAAAAAATCATCTTTAAAGGAAAAATAATGTAGAATTATGTTTGTCATTGTAGATTTAGGTACAACGATGTACTCGTTATTTTCCTACATATTTTAAGCTTGTTAAGCGATTGTTATCGTTGTGTGTAACAGTGCGCCCTTTAAATTCGAAATTCAACTCACATCTCGCTGTTCGGGCCAGAGGCGTAACTAGGGAGAGGACAAGCCGTTGCCTTGAGGGATTGGTTTCAAGGGGGTTTCAGATGCAACTTAATTTAAATGTATATATATTTCCATTTTATTAAATTTAATAGAAGAATCAATCAACCAAAATGCGTAACTTTGATTAACTAACTGACCGAGAATCAATGGTAAATTGCAAGTATCAACCTGCAAAAGTGCAAAATCAGTGGAAAACGTTATCACACGTTCTTTAAATAATAAACATTATCTAAATAAATTAACGGGGATCAAGTTGGAACTTGGTTGAAATATTTTTATGTTTTGATATAAGAATCAATGGCAATTTAATGATTTTGAATTTGATTTTATAGTTTCAATTTTCTATCGAAAAAAATAAAATATCAGTTTTTTAATTGAAATTAATCTACGATAATTCGATCTATTATTGTCTGTTAAGGAAAAATGTATTAATTAATTGTTCTAACTGTTAAACGATGATTTAAATTTTTTAATATTAACTGAACTAAAATTATTAGGTATGTAAATCTACTTGATCGAGAATAAATTTGGCGATCGAACCTATTCTATAGCTCGTGTACTTTGTCTCGTGACTAATTAGCCAATCATAATTAAACTTAGGAACTCGTTTTTGAATAAATTATCGACATATTTATGATTTTTAATTTTAAAAACATGGAACTAAAGTAATATTAAAATATTTTTGCAATTATATTGATAGAAAGTTCATAACACAAAAAATGGTATTGAACAAGTTTTAAAACTAATTTTAATAAAAATGTACATTAAAAATAAATTATTTAAAATTTCATTTAATAATCTAAAATTGATTTTTCAATAACCATATTATTCGAATAAAAATTCTGTTTTAGAAAAATAATGGTAATAATATTAATAATAATAAAATGAAAATGTAAATGTATTGAACAAGTTTTAAAACTAATTTTAATAAAAATGTACATTAAAAATAAATTATTTAAAATTTCATTTAATAATCTAAAATTGATTTTTCAATAACCATCTTATTCGAATAAAAATTCTGTTTTAGAAAAATAATAGTAATAATATTAATAATAATAAAATGAAAATGTAAATGTTTTGTTAGTTACGCCACTGATTCGAAGATTGACGAATTCGTTTCAGAACTTTCAGAAGTCGTAAATGAAGACAATCGGGCTAATTTACGACAGACGCCGCATTTTCGATGCGAAAATCGGAGTTAATCGCGCGAGAGTAAGAGATCTTTTAGTCGTCCACGTCGCATCGGTGGGAATTTATTCAATTGCATCAGCGTGAACGATAAAACAAATGACGCGCGAGGAAATTGACTGGTTGTGGTCGGCGTCAATTTTCCAATCAATTCGTTATTGCGGTTGGTGCGCTTAGCAAGATATTTTTAAGATTGCGAGTTTAGTTAATATCGAAAGATGAATTATTTTATTATAATTTTTACATGTATAAGGAGTAACTGTGATCATTTTAACTTACAAATTCAAAACTGTCATTTAAATTTTTTATTTGTGTACAAAATTGTGTTATCCTTCAGATTTGAATATAACATTCGAATCAAATTAACTGGTTAAGCGAGAGAAATAGAGCATTTATTTCTTTTGTAAGTAGTTAGAAGATACCATACTTAAAATTATACTTATTCAACCAAGAATTTGACAAAATAATACTTAAAATTGAGTTTTATTCACCAGCAGTGTTTCTCACACATAAATCTGTAATACTTTTAACTTATTTTTAATATCAAGGTCTCATAGAAGATCAAAATAGTAAATTTGATTTCGAGTAGCTCTTTCGACGAATTATTCGGATTAGGTTTTCCCACCATGTCAATTAGATGTCCCTATTAAGAAGACCACGTTCTGGGGTGTCAAAAATACAGACATAAAAGAAATTCAAAAATGGATTCAACCTAATCACATGTAAAATCCTTCAGGAACTGCCAGAAAAATTCTTGAAACTTATTACCCATGCAGTCCTTCGAATTCATCATTTCCTTGGCTTATCCTGGCAAAAAGAAATAGAAGAGATCACCTCAGAGAGGCCAATAAGTCTGCTTCCAATATTCTCAAAAGTATTCGAAAAGATCTATCTGAAAAGGCTAGATCCCATACTTGATAACACGTCATCTTCCAGTGCCCTGATCAAAATATACAGTATGAAATATAGTGGAGATTTTCAAAAAAAAATTAATAAATAAAAATACTTGCAACTTTTGTAATAATTTCAGGTATATTTTCAAAAGCTGATTTTCATTACAGTTAGTGTTTCAACATGGAGGACTATCGCTACCATGAGAAGATGTAATGGCCAATCTTCTGTA
This sequence comes from Lethrus apterus, assembly GCA_018397195.1. Classification (NCBI taxonomy): domain Eukaryota; kingdom Metazoa; phylum Arthropoda; class Insecta; order Coleoptera; family Geotrupidae; genus Lethrus; species Lethrus apterus. Next base: position 1,535 of record JAFFZR010025306.1, on the reverse strand, counting down.
AACTGTATCTTCTCACTGTAATTTTTATATTGATATTTTAACTCTTCAACAAATTGAGTATTTTTTTCTTCATTCAGATATGTAACCGGTCCATAATTATTGGGCTGGATTACCACATCTATTGTTCATGGTGAGTAAGAATAATAACCTTACGGAATAACCTTAAGTAATATTCTTCCAAGCAAAATACATATATATCAGGTTCATTTCATTTAACGACGTTGTAAATATGATACGTAATGGTTTTTCCAACATTACGATCGTCGGTTTTTCGGGGCAACTTGACGTTTTCGTGTTACAATTCGTAAAATACACACGCGCGGACGGAGAGACACAATGAATCGTGAAAATGCACCTCACATATTTGGATAGCCACGGAATTTTGCCTTTAGAATGCGTTCGGTCGACCGCACAATAGACATTCACCGTTCGGTCGGAGGAATTTGGTTTTCGTTCATCTCGCGGCGCGACGTCGCCGATCCGTCGGGCTTTTTCTTTGCTACGACGACGAATCGAAATTTGTGTGTGAAATTTTCTGCAAGGTTGAAGATGTAAGATTCTATGTAATAAAGATTTTATTTCATAGAATGTGGTATACGAGGGGATATTAAATAGTTGATATTGCTATTAAGACAAAGAGATGTATGAAAAAGTCAAAGGGAAAGGTTAACGAAATTTATAATTATAATTCGTTATTCATTTTTCAAAAATTATGCAACTTGATTATTTAAATATTTAATTAATATCTTGATATTCAAAATATTACAAAAATTATATACCTATACAGGGTGACGCCGCGGAGTTTTATAGCGAAACGGCAATATTCTCCTACTTCTGTTGCAGGCGAATTATGTAAGTTAATAAGAGCTACATTTTAAAAATATTTTCAAATATACAGAGCGCTCCAAAAAAGAGTAGCATATCAAAGTTATACTTTTTCTTATGGAACACCCTATATTTCAACACATTTTTGAATTGTACGTAAAAAATAAGCCTGACTTTCATAAGGGTTCCCTATACCTAAATACTAAGTGTTCTGAATTATTTCGAATTTTCTTAAAATGTAAGGTTTTAGAAAAAGGAATGTTATGCCCAAACTAAATTAATTAAGACAAATTTGCTCTTAGGCCTAGATAATAGACTAGTCCCTTAATTTATTTAGTAATCTACTACTACAACTTTCCCTACAGGCTGTTCAGAATTTTCAGTACCATTATTAGCAAATTCAAACTGTAATATCGGACTTATTTTAAATGGAACAGCCTGTATTTTATAAGTTTGTCGTGTAGCAAATTTAATTGTCTTTCAAACTGTATGAGGTTTCCCTATATCTAAATCTTTAAGTTTTGGAGTTATTTAGGTATTTTGGGAGCAACATCTAACTGCAACCACATTTTTCGTCTATTATTTAAAGGAATATTTCCTAAAAGTGCCCAAAACTAATCCTACCTATTTAATTAAAAATTACGATGGTAATTTATTACTACATAATCATCATTTACTACATAAATGGCAAATTTGTCATTATGTTAGAT
>JAFFZR010025304.1:0-11934 GCA_018397195.1 Lethrus apterus | reverse complement strand
GGCCTTTCATCTTACTATTAGAAGAGTATTCTATGTAAAATTTAACTTTTTATCAATTAAAATATACAGGATGTCTCATAAAATTTTTTTTTTGTTATTTCGAAAATGCGACTCGCAACTGTTTTCTTGAGTACGCCATTGTAATAAGTAGAAAAAACTACACATTTTTGATGTATTGACCGACACCGTAGCTTCTCTACTAACGAAGTTATCCCATGTGCGGTGACCTGTATTAATATCGTCGTAGCTCTTTTGTTTTTTATTTTTGGGATATAGTAGTATAAAAAGATTTTGTGCAAAATTCAATTTTCTACCGACTGCTACATAAATATACAAGATATTCCATTTAAAAAAATGTTGTTTTTTTTAATATCTCGAAAACGCAAAGTTCAATTGTTTTTGAAATTTTACCATCGTAATCAGAAGAAAAAACGCTACTACTTCGGTAATTTAACCAACATCGTATCTTCAGTAGTAACAAAGTTGACAATAGTGCCGACTTCAATTTGAACACCCTGTATTTATTTTCCATAAGATGATAATTTGAATGAATGTACCTGCGTATAATCTTTAAAATACGATTCGTGTTTTTATTTTATTAAATTTCTAACAATGATGGATTGCAGCTGATTTTTTAATTTTTAAGCTGGGTTCACATTTACAAATATTTTCCATAAATGTTATAATAATATAATATATGCTACGTCGCGTCGCGAATGTTTACGTAACAATTAGCAACAGACCATCATCAGATGTGCTAATTACAAAAAAAGGAACACAAATTAAAAACTAATTAGTTTCCAATTGATTATGTCAAATTGATTGAGTTTTCGTAAGACGGCGTTAATGAGCACGGTCAAGAGAAACCGGCTTTCGTGCAGTCGCTTATGAAACGGATTTTAAAAATGTTTGTTTTGGCGTCACGTTAGCAAAATTAAATTAGTGGACGGTTCTATGTATAAAATGTCCGCGTTAAATCTGCAACGTCCAGTCGAGGTGGAGATTCGAAGCCAGTTTGATTTTTTTTTTTTACATAAAAATGACTGTAAGTAAATATATTTTTTTCGACGGATTGTAAAATTTATTTAGGTTCTTCAAGCGTTCGTGGTTTATTCGATGGCACTGTTGGTCCGATCGTTGCCGATTGAAGAAGAATCTCCCATCAAAGATGCCAACGCAACGTCGAAAGATCTGTAAATATTTAAAATTTTCACAATTTCAAATTAACAATTTTTTTTGTAGATTGGTTATCAAAACAATCGTATACGAAGTTGGAATTTTGACCGAAGCCGACAACTCCACCGATAATTCCACAGAAGTGTAAGCTTTTCCCATTGGATCGAATTCAAAATTTTCAAATTAATAATTTTCAGACACCAACAAGTCGATTTGACTTTCTTCAATCCGGCGCAAAACGGTAGCGTTATAGACCTTTCGAATATACCATTTCCGATCCAGACGAACATCAGCGGCGTGACGGTGACGGGGGTCGCACCGACAAATTTGGGGACGATCACTTTACCGCAAGGCAACGAAACGGCCACGTTAAATAGCGATTTTCCGCTGACGGTGCCGATTATACCCAACGTTTTGCTCAGCGTAAAACACGACATCAGCACGACTGACGATGGGAAAAGTGCACAAATTCTGTCGGAAATTCCACAACTTTTGAATCTTAACAGTCCACTTACGGGACGACCGATAAAAATTGAACCGATTACTGACGTGACAAAAACGCAACCCAACGAAGAAAGTAAAGAAAGTGACGAAAGCAAAGAAAGTGAGGAAAGCAAAGAAAGTGAGGAAAGCAAAGAAAGTGACGAAAGCAAAGAAAGTGACGAAAGCAAACAAAATGACGAAAGCAAAGAAAGCACAAATGAAAAAGGTGAAGAATTACTAGTCAAAATCGTTGAGAAAAATTCGGAAAAAGCCGAACAACCCCAAACTGTGGAAAAAACGACTGAAACATCGAAAAATTAAATCGTGTTTAATTATTCATTTGTTCAAATCATTGGCATTGTACTTCAACCTATTTATTTTTTAATTGTTGTTAAATAAATATTTTTTTACACAAATTTGTTTGAATTTTAAAAAAAGAAAGAAATTCGCTTTATGAACTAATATTATCAGTTTGAATAGAACACCTGATAGCGCCATCTAGAGTAAGGGTTCTTAACCGAGTGTCCGTAGAAAGATTTTAGGGGTCATACTTCTGATTTAAATCTTGTATTTTCTTCACTTATGTATGCAATAAATTACTGTACCAATAGAAATAGCAAATATTTTCATTTATTATTAAACAATCTTCACACTGATATGTTTTTAAAAAATAAAATGTATTAAAAACATTGTTCTGAGAAGGAACAAAAAAGATTAATCTTTTTTGTTCTAGAGATTTAAATTAATTAACAAATTAACATTTACAAATTGCGGAATATTTACAAGCAAGATTTTCCATTAAAGGAAAAGAGTAATAGAAACATTATTCTTTCTTACTAATATAACTTGCAAATAATTTTTTCCATTTATTAGCACGTAACGAGGATACAAAAAGGTCATTTTAGAAATGTTAACAATACAGATTTATTTTCTATTGGAAATATTCATAGAAAACGAATTAAAATTGTTCAGTAATTCCAATTTTAAATTTGAATTTAGCGCGTTAAGAGTTAGGTTGGTAGTGCCGGCAGGATTGGATATTTTTATGGAAGATGTGAGAAGAATAAAGAACGTTAATATGAAGTTATATTATTTAAAGTGAAAAGTGAGTTTACTACAGTTGAACATTCCACAATTATAATTTTTTATTTATTAGATTTATTCTTAATAATAAGGGAGTATGTAGATTACCTTTTGAATTTCATTTATGGAGCAAATCCAACCACCCATACAACATATCTTAAGGAGAGACTATTGTCGAGTAGCAGAAGAACGTTAACAATCACCCTAGGGATAATTGATTGGAGACCACATCAGATTTTTTTTTGTTTTGTGCAACCTCAATCACCATATCCAATGCAATTCCATCCGTAGTCCTTTTGCATATAAAATAGTTGGTCACCTTATTAATAAGAAATATGAATGGAAAATGAAAAAAAAATGACATTCCTTAATTATAATTTTTATGTATTGATTTCCTAATTACATTTAAAAAAAAGTTGTGTTAGACAGCAATTTAAAATTTAAAAATTGCCGCCAAAACGTAAAAGGTGGTAACACTGCAGAGTAGTGGCGGACGAAGGAAGGACAATGGTTCCAGTTTATTTTTGGTTAGGAATTTGTGTACTATTTAAGTGAAAATTAAATTTATTAAGAAAGAAGCGGTTTGTTTGAAGTCTTAAAAAATTAGATTTTTAATCCGTAGCTTGTCACTGGGATATTTTACGATGTTACAACATTCTCCATTGAAATCGTCATTTTTCCAAGGGGTTGCCTTGATTTTTTTTATGATTTTCGTCATTTGGTTTTCAACAAAATTCATATCGTAAGGCATTTTCCAAATTTTATGTACCAACGCCCCCTTTTTTCATAGAAAAAATTTCGCGCCCCATTAAATTTATAGCTTTTCATACAGATTAATTTTAGTTTTGGGATAAAGATAATGGATTGTATGGGTTAGTCGAGTTTGGACCGGACCGACCGACCATTGGGCTTTCCACGTTTCCCTAATCCTTGTAACATGGTGGAATGGTTTTTAACAACTAAGTCGGTCGTGGCCGCAATCGAAACACCACTCTGTAATTGGGTTCGACCTGTTGAGGGGGCGGAACAGAAAGGGTTAAATAAAAAATCAAACCCAGCAAGACTAATTTGTCCCAATCTAATCCCATTTCGATATTTCTTTTCTCCATCATTTTTTTACAATTCAATTTGAAATCTCGTGACTGCCAAGCATTATCTATTCTGAAAATCATTTATTGATAATTACTGACTTTTGGGCCGTGTTATAAGATCCAAAGATGCCCACGTTTAGGTACTGTTGCTTAAATTAAATTTTTTAAATACGTGCAAATTTTTGAAAATCATCAATGTTACTCCCTCTCCCCACTGTTCGAAGACATTTGGCAATCGTTAAATATAAAACTATTCCATAGATTATAAAAATTAACCAGAAACACAATCTCAACATGCTGCATCTCGACAGACAACAAATGTCCTCTTGGGCAAACGTAATTATAAATACTTTACACAAATATCAAAATATGTAACACAATTATTTTATTTATTTACTTATCGATTAAATACAAAAGAAGAAATTTTTATCTGAAACTATACACACCATAAAATGAGATTTATACAAATGTAAAACAAAAGATAGCGTCCATAAAATTAAAAAAGGATGTTTCGTACAGGAAAAGAAGGAAAAACCTCAACTCTTCGTTATAATGTTTCTTTCCGTGAGAATATCTGCTTTAACAAAAGGTACGGACCATTATAAAATAAAAATAATTACAATAAACAAATACATTAGAATGTTATAAACATTAAAATTTATTCATTTACTTCGAAAACAAGGCTAAGAAAAGCTAAAGGAAAAACATTTATATAATTCTAGGCTATCTTTAGTCTTTACAGTGCAACAATTATCAATAAAATTCATCTAACCTATACCATACTCAAAGAAAATGTTGAAAATTATGCCGGTTAGATAAAAATAAATAGTACTTAACAGGATAGTCGAGTATAATCGTGTTTTTTTCACATTTCTTTTTTTTCTACAAATAACGTAAATACAGTTTTATATTTTCCATTCGGCATCTCGTACGTACACCATTTAACTAAATAAAATGGACTAACCTAAATTGGTCCATGTTAAAATTGTATTAAACGCAAACCACACGCGCTCTTTCGTAAACTTCATACAACATGTCCACATTTCATGTACAATATTTGCACTAAACCGATTTTAGAACACTTCAATTATCTGCAACCGATGATGTCTTACGACGAGCCAGACGTTCCGCTCGTGAAACAGCAGTATTTTCATTACCTAATTTTAAAAAAAATGTATTAGTAGAAAAACTTAAAAACTGCAACACAAATTTTCAAAGAAACCCAAAATATTTGCAGAATATTAAAAGAGTCCAAAAAATAGTACAGTGAAATCAAAAAAAAAGATTAGTCAAAGTAAGCCATGAACAAAAATCGGCATGTCTTTACTTAAACCACTATTTATTTCATGTCAAATTGACGTTTGTCAAAAATGTTGTCCAAACAAATCAAAGCTTTTCTTTTAGAATTTTAAAAATGGAAATGAAACAGGAAACGGTAAATGGCAATATTCTTACGTTGCCTGTTATGAAGAATTTCAGGAGCACTTTCCTATCCATTTTTGACAAAGTCAATTTGACATTAAGAAATAAATAGTGGTTTAAGTAAAGACGATTTTTGTTCATGGCTTACTTTGACAAATTTTTTTTTCGATCTCACTGTATAACAAGGTTTAGACGTGATAATGACTTAATGACGAGTACGACTTACTTTTACTGGTAGAGGGTGTTGTTGTAACACTAATACTACTTTTCGTCGTCGATGTAGCATTACTCCCATCTTTGCTACCACCAGCCAGACTGCTCGATTTCGAAAGCTGTGGAATTATCGTTATCTCATCGTTTATTTTCAACGGTTTCAACAACGAATCGTTTTTGGCAGTACTCGGCGATGAAGAATTCTTTTTATCCATGACGCGTTTAGCAACGACGCTATGGGCCGAATACACGTGATTTTCAAATTGTTTGTACATTCCAAACGTTGCCGTACAAACCGTGCATTTGTATGATAAATGCGCAGGTTTCAGCGTCATGTTGTGATCTCTAGCCACGTGATTCAAAAGTTTCCATTGGTAAACCTGTAATTTTAATAATGAAATTTTCAAAATCGTGAAATAATCACTTACTCTTCCACAAACAGGACATCTTCCGGAATCTTTACTCTTGTTTGCCGCCTCCTGCATACTGGAAGTGACCAATCCATGAGATCCCAAAAGATGTCTTTCCAAACCCTGATCGGTGAAGAATCTAAATTGGCACTTTTGGCAATTCAACGGTGGCCGATTGTAGATCATCTTTGGATGAATCTTAACTTTATGTATCCACTGCATATGGTTACGTAACTGATCCAGATCTTTAATGTAACCATCGCAGATTTCGCAGATCACAAATGAGCTTTTGGAATTCAAATCGCCGGGCTTCGCCGACTGAGTACTAGAACTTGTATTACGAGGTAGCGGCGTTATCGAAATGCTCGGTTGATGAACGGGTTTTGGTTTGTTCTGTGGACTCTGTTGCTAAAAACAAAAGAAACTCATGCGACCTTTTTAAAAACAATCAACATGCACATTTTCCCAACCGACTCCACATTTGCATTAAAAGGCATGCATTCAAATATTAATTTTACATGCATTTGAAGCTCAGAAAAAAGATTCTCAGGTCAATTTCAGGTCGTACCTGAATTGTAAGTGTACTGGTAGCGGAAGATATGTTTGGTAGAAGTGTCATTGGGCCACCTGTGCCTATCCTACCTCCCATGTCTTGTCCACCTACCACCTAACACATACACAGCACATTTTTAATGGCATATTTAAAGAATAAAAATCAAAAGAAACCCATAAAGAAGAATCATCGATGTAATCAGAAGATTGAAATAAAATTTCCGTAACTTTCACAAATTATTATACAGGGATGTCCCAACCTTCTGGAATTGTAAATTGTGTGAAAGGTAGGAAATCTAAATTTTCCTGATGCAGGATGTCCCATTTAAAATTATAAAGTACATGACTAGTTCACTACTTACGGATCATCCTATATGTAGGAAAATATTTTTAAAAGACACTCTGTGATGTCTCTTACAGTTATCAGGAAAATTTTGATTTCTACCATTTACACAATAGACACAATTCTACAATTCCAGAAGGTTGGGACACCCATATATTGATGCTAGGAACGATTAATTGGTTAAATAAGTATTTGCATTTATCTTTGAATTTACTTCCATTCAATTGAATCATGACAAAAGGCGGTGGAATGTGATTCTACAAAATTACAAAAAATCTGTCGAAACCACCTTTATATTATACAGAAAACGAAATACTTATTTATCCATTTTATCCAAACAGTAATATAATATACAAAACCAACAAAATTTTATTACCTGATAAAGTTGATTTCCACTCAACTGATAATTTGTCGGCAATAATACGGATCCACCGGACATGGCTTGTTTGTAAATCATGCCGGTTGGCGTCCTCATTATAGCCGGTTGTTTAACAGTACCAAGAGAAGGTCTACCGCGCCCCCTATTCAACGCCGATTGATTAGTTTGAATCTTCTGCATAAGCTGATACTGCGAGTTCTTCGCCATAGCTTGATACATGGCGGCCGTGTTCGATAAATTCTGTTTCATCCTAGGCACTCTTGGTATTTTAGCCGGAGGTTCCCAATCGATGGGCGGCTCCATGTTCCTATCGGGCTTGAATTTTCGCGTACACGCGACCAAATGCCTCGATAATTTTCCTTTTTGGTTGTCTTCGAACGGACAATTGGGGCACTGATGGAACGCCGGTGCTCGGTCCAATCGTCCCCTGACGGTGTGCTCCGCTTCCATGTGAAATAAAATGTCGTGGGGACTACGAACTTCGTACGTACAAAAATTACATTTATACACAAAGTTTTTCATGTGAGGAGTTTCTAAATGAAAAGCCATCGCGAGCGCCGATTCGGTTTTGAAACTGCAAAATTCACACTTTTTGACGGGCATATGATACGGTTCGTTATTTTCTTTCGTGTACTCGAGATTTTTAATCAGGGAACTGATTGTTTTATTCGTTTCAATGTTTTTACCACCTTCACGTTCACGCTTGCGTTTCTGCTGTTTCAACAAATCATTTTGGACAAATTCCTGAACTAAATTATGTCCGATATCCATGAAAAATTTACCTAAGGGACTTGTAAAATATGAATAGGGTTTCTTCACTGTATCTTCAAGTGGTGTGGACTTTACCTTTTCCGCTTTTTTATCGACGTCGGTTTTCTTCTCTAAAGATTCATTTTCAACTTTTTCATTTGGGATTTTCTCAGAATTACCGTGTTTATCAATTTGTATTTTTTCTATTTCGGTTTCTAGATCTTTTAGTTCTGGTTTTTCAATTTCAGTTGGAGTGACCGGTTCTTTTTTTTCATCAGCATCTAATTGTTTTTCATCCTCTGTTTCTAGTTTTTCATCTTCTAGTTGTTTTTTGTCTTCAAGTTGTTTTTTATTTTCTTCTTGTTTTTTGTCTTCTGCTTCTTTTTCGGCTACTAATTGTTTTCGAGTTTCTTCTTGTTTTGCTTCTTCTTTTTTCATTTCCTCTTCTAACAGTTTTTCTTCTTTTTCTCTTTGTTCTTTGATTTCTTTAGCGTAATTATCGACAAATTGTTTGAGATCTTTTACGGGTGGTTTTTCGTAAACGTAAGGTACAATGAATGAGGGTGCTTCGACGACAAACATATCATCGGTTAATGAAGGTAAGATGGGAGGTTGTTGGATTGCTGGTTGTAAAGGTGGTTGAACTGACTGTGTTACTTGTGATAGATTTATTGATGATGGTTTTGGAGTCATAGGTATGGGGGTTATGGTGGCGCGCATGTTTGCCGGGTAAAGACCTTGGGCGGGGAGTGCGACTGGAAGTACAGGAAACTGTTGGCTCATCGAAGGCTTTTGACTAATTGGGATAGGGCCACGACCTGACAAAATGGAATTAGTATCGATAATAACTAAAGTTGGTTCCTTTTTACCCGAATTATTCGGTGAACTTTTCGAGGCTATTTCCACAAGGCGTTTTGTGTCCTTTACTACAATTGTAGAACTACCCGATTGTGTAATTTGCTTTTTTATGGTAATTTTATCGTTGTTTAATGACGGTTCACTAACTGCTAATGGATCTTGTGGTAAAACTTCCTCTATGTCAGATTCTTCCTCAGATTCTTTTTTTACTTCCTCTTCATCATCCTCAGCTTCTATGTAACTCTTTCTATTTGAACGACTTAAGTTCCTAGCACTACGTCTAGGTGACTCATTCAGAAGAGGTTTCTTTTTTATTTTTTTAATAGGAGTCGCATCTAAATTTATCACATCATCATCATCTAAGTCAATAGTTTTTAACTCCTTTTTATCTGCAAGAGGGCTGTGTGAATTGCCATTTTCTTTAGGTAAATTACTATCAATTATAACTATATCTGCATCACCTGAATCATTTAAAACTATCGTATTGTCATTTTCCGTAATTTTATCAATCGTTTCTGTTTCCGGTTCACATATCTCTTTGACAACTTCAACTTCTTCAACTGACAATGCGTGCACTTCTACATCATCGTCATCGTTGGCCTTATCATCAGCATCTTCATCCTCATCATCGACATCACTCGAATCATCATCTTCATCATCATCGGTGTTATCAATCGTGTGTATTTCAATATCGTTATCTTTGCTCGTTACACTTTCCACATTATCACTGTCATCACTATCTTCATCGTCGATCTCGATGCTATTTGATTCAACGTCATTTTGATCAGAATCTTGATCCCCATCATCTATTTCCATCACTTCATCACTGAGTTCACCATCGTTGTTTTCTTCCGTGTTTGATTTAATACTCGAAATGTCTCCATTTAAAACTATTCCATCTAAAACAAAACAAATGGGCATTAGTTATGAGGTTAATAAACTAAAATGTCAAATTTGACATTTCTTATTGAAATAAAAGTGATATATGCTAAACGAAGACATGCTCGCTTCTATTAGTTGACTCTAAAATTAATTAGAGCAGATGTCTTCTAATCTGCAGGATTAGGACAGTTTCATAGTATGATTACTGATTCATGCTATGAGCAGAAAGTCTAATACAAACGAATAAGCCTTAACGTACTATATGAATAAAATACCTTTGATGCTGTCCTCTTTGGAATGGATTTCATCTACTTCACCCATTTCAACCACAGCTGCCATAGCAAAAACCAAACCTGTCAGATGTAAACAAACGAATTTTAGTTGTAAATTATTTAGTTTTAGCGAAAATTTCACTGTTGTAATTTTTAATTTAAAAAATTCGTTTTAAAACGTACAAAAATGGGACGTTTTTCACGGCATTCATTAGAGAAAATGAATTCCAGGAAAACCTTTCCAATGAATTTCAAACCCCACCATTTGATAACAATTTCCAGTGGTGCCAACGTTCACGAAATATGTTACTTTAGTAACAAATTGTGACTCACTGCGGTAATAACCTATAAAGGGTGAATTCGCATCAAATTAACACAATTTACCGTTAATTAGATCATATTTGGTAATTCCCGCCAAACGATTTCGGATTTCACCTAATCGACACGTTAAACAACCGCACACCACCAATAGTAGGCTGTGACGATCGTAAATACCCGAAGTAAAACGCGGTAGGCGATTTTCAAAACTGTCACAAGTTCAAACCGTCACCGAACGCACTTCAATCGACGAATTTAACGTTTTTTTCGACTTTATTTCGTACGTGGGCGCGTTGAAAGACACCACGAAAGATCGCAACTCACGTCACTAACCCTTAGCGCTGCACTGAACTGCCAATATGGCGTCTAACGGTGCGTCACGTGATCAAAATAGTGACGTAGTCACACCGTTCAGCGATGTCTTGAAAATTTTTTCGTTACGTAAGCGGTAATATAAATTTATAATAATTACAATATTTATCGATTGTGTCACTCCGGACGCTCGGTAACGCCGATTTTCAACGTTCTTCTGGCCGCGTTTGCCGCCTTCGAAATTTAAACTTTTGAATTCCCGCCAACGCGTTAACTACGTTGAAATCGCCAATTTTGTCAGAAAATTGCCGATTATGATATGGGACGCACGTGTAGGAAAAAAATTACATCTAGCGATTCCACAATTTCATATTTACTACGTGCGAAATGGGCACAAAGGCGCACATCATCCCATTAGAGAAAAATTTTGTAGTATGAGAGTTCGAAACCGGGTAGAAAGTCCAAACATTTGCCTCGATGTGCCTACATGGATACAAACAGGAGATAGTTCACGTTCAGGTCCGGCACAAGGACTTAAAACGACATCCTATACATTTGATCGATTTCTACGCGACTACATAACACGATAATGCATTTCCACAAAAACATAATTCAAATTTTAATTTATTAAATTTAACTCGTTTTTTGTTTCCAAATTAATCAAATCGGCCATGATACGCCATAGCAGAAGAACTGTCAAATTTGACACATTTGAAACGTCACCATAACGACAGTTTCCAATCCAAAAAGGTAATGTGATAATTTGTGATAAATGTCAAATGAAAAGTGAAAATTTGTACACAAATTTTTGTCGATCGATAAATTTTCTTTCATCATATTTTATTTTTTCATTATAAATCTATTTACATAAAACGCGATCTGAGAATTAAAAACGAGCCAGCCTTAACGCGCACGTTCTTAAAGTATTGTTTGACAGCTGTCACGACATAACGACGCGAACACAACGATAGCTGCCAAAGTTACAAATTATTGAAATAATCTTGAAGCAATTTTAAATTTAGTTACTTGTCAAAATAATTGAAGAATTATCAAGATGATTTGTTCGATAAACTGTTTAAACGTGTCAACTGTCATTTGAAAATATTCAGACATGTTTAATACAGAGTGAGCAACTGGAAGTGACCACCACGTGACCACATACGTCACAAAAATAGTGTATTTTTTGCTTTACTGCTACTCATACTGCTTATTGTATTTACGTTCTGTCATCTGTCATAAATACTGGATTGAAAACCTTTTTCCAAATTATTTCTGTATTAAATGTATTCTTTTAAAAAGCAATTTATTCTTCTAAGTAAAAAAAGAAGTCATTTTGAAGGTATACAAGTACTGATCAAGCTAATAATTTGACACTTCTCTTCTTTTAAGG
>JAFFZR010025303.1:0-15442 GCA_018397195.1 Lethrus apterus | reverse complement strand
CCAGGAGAGGATTAAGTTCACTACTTCTTTTCTGTTCGGCAAACCACATTGTAGTGCACCACCACATCGTAATGAAGAAGACANACAGGAGAGGATTAAGTTGACCACTTCTTTTCTGTTCGGCAAACCACATCGTAATGAAGAAGACATGTACAAACACTGTCGTTTTATACATTCTATATTTTGGTTATCTGTAAATACATATCATCTATTAATATAAATAATGAAAAATAGGGTACCTCAAAGACATAGGACAAATCAGTTCGAGCGCGTGCGCGATAAATGTGCGATGAACGCCGCGGCCGCGCCGGCGCGGCGTGTATGCATCATCGCACGAAACCCTTAACTTAATTTAAAACATCTATATTAAGGTAAATAAAATATATATTTTTTAAATATTCACTTTGCCAAATTTCCGGGCGCATACAAAAACCGAAAATGATGTCCATTTGGCCGAGGCTGTTAATGCAACCGAATTAGCGGCCGTATTAGGTGAATCTGAGATAACGTTACCGCGGTGAATAGGACCCTTTGAACACGACGAATGCATTTTTATTGCTAAATGTTCCACTTATGTAGGTTAAAAAATACCTAGGTATTTATATTAATATACACAAACTAAATAGATAAATATTATTCGGTTTTGTCAAATATGTTACTGATGAGCGATGGCGATGATTTATTTTGTGAAAACCGTTCAGTTGCGTGACCTTGATTTATAAAAGACGAACAATTGGGACGAAAATATACTAAAATATTAAAAACCTTTATACTTACCCTTTTATTAAAATATATAACTAAAATAGAAAAAATGATACACTGAGATTGTCAGTCACGACCAATCTCATCGGCGGCTACATCAAGAATGATTTACATCCATCGAAGCCTCGAATTTATACTTTTTGTATCGATATTAATTAGCCAATCACAAGAAAGCTTATTATTTTATAGAAGACGCCTGCATTATCGGTCACAGATATACATAAATCGCTAATTTCGTTTTTTTTAGTGAGGCTAGTGTCCGCCATTTGTAAGAAAGGCAAAACATTAGCGTTTGGTACGTTCAAGGTACGTTGAACTCGCTTGTCCGCTATTTGTAAGAAAGGCAAATGTGGCAAAACAATAATAGCGATTCGATCATTGCGCCCTCTTGAGGCGGCCACACACACTGCTATAGTATTGGTATACAAGTTCTCGATCTACAGAGTGAGCAACTGGAAGTGACCACCACGTGACCACATACGTCACAAAAAAAGTGTATTTTTTTGCTTTACTGCTACCCATACTGCTTATTGTATTTACGTTCTGTCATCTGTCATAAATACTGGAATGAAAACCTTTTTCTTATTTCTGTATTAAATGTATTCTTTTAAAAAGCAATTTATTCTTCTAAGTAAAAAAAGAAGTCATTTTGAAGGTATACAAGTACTGATCAAGCTAATAATTTGACACTTCTCTTCTTTTAAGGTTATAGTATAAAATAGTACCAACTTAGCAATGTCGCCACCTTAAAATTTGAGGTCACGTGGTGGTCACTTCCAATTGGTCACTCTGTACATACATTTAATAATTTTGTAATTGTCAAAGGAAGTGTCAAAATTTATAAAATTGTGAAAATTTTGTTCGAAAAACTTGTTAAACGATGTTATCAACTGTCATGTGCCATGACAAATAAATGTCAACTGTAACTGAAAAAATACTTGATTAAATAATTTGATTAAAAAAGTTGTTAAAAGTTTAAATTAAATTTTGATTTATTCGTAAAATCTAAAAAATGAACAAACATCTTTAGTTACGTAAGCGGATGTAATTTAAACGTAAATAAAAATAATTTAAATATAAGTAAATTTAATATTATTTTTTTTATTTGGCGGCGCATTTAAATCCGGTTCTGTTCGTCGGAGGCGCTCGTTCACATGAAACGAAACACCGCGCCCGACGTTAAAACTCCTAACGGACACCCCCCTTTCTAAAAATGGTTAGGCCCGAACCTCATTTTGTTCATGTATACACTCTGTATCTAATAACTTTTTCTCGACGTTTTCGATTCAGTTTTCGCCGCGTCCGTCTCCCTCTAATATGGCAGATGATAAAATAATCGCCGACGTGGCGAAAAAAAATTACGAAACCTTTCACGTTCTATTCGCGTTGGGCGTCGAAGATTTTCGCCACGATTTTTCCCAAATTCTCCCAAGTGGAAAAGGAGACGACGAACGTGGACGACGACGATGATAAAAACACGTGTTCGGAAACACGTGGACGTCAAAATTTGCGTCCGACGAAGTCAAAGATGAAGAGAATGATGACCCTAATTGAATTGGCCGTGACGTTACGAATTGGGTTTTTAGTATAGTTGGAGGAGGATTATCGATTTTGCATTGAAATATTTTATTAAGGACTTACGTGTCGCACTTTAAATCAAAATGGAGCTTCTAGACAAGAACGTAGAAGAAAACGTCTATTTTCTTTTTTTTTTCATAATAAACTTAAATTTTTGTTTCAACCGACAATTTGCTCGAACATTTTGCAAAAATTGATCAAAATCAAAATTACAAAAAAAATATTTAAAAGTTGGGATACAAATTCAAAAACTTTTCAATCTAACAATGACAATCTGTGTTACTGAATTTGATGTCTAGATTTCGACAAAAATAAAAAAGATTGATGATTTGAAAACAATTGAAAATATACCCAATACCTTGGATAAAGATCTTATAATCTAGAAAAATGGCATTAAGAAAAACGATATATATAGGTGTCCATGAAACTCTATACATTTTTTTTATGTAAAACTTACTTGAAAACCAATCAAGAATCTTCTTCGTCGTCCTCTTCGTCGTTAAATGAAAGCAAAGGTTTGCTTTTCAATTTTTTCGATTTGTCCTTCGACTGAGGCGCAGCCTTCTTTGATTTTCTGTCTGATGTGGACTGCGCGTCTTCTTTGTCTTGTTTCTGTTTCGAGGGTGCTTTGAATACAATGGGTTTGCTCAAATCGGCCGGCGTCTCTTCTTCTTCTAAAGATAAAATTTTCAAATTATTATTATTAAAACAAAAAAATACTTGATTTATTAAAATATGTTCAGTTTGGGAAACAGCAAATTTCAGACAAATTTACAAATTTGACTTTGAAGGTAGTTTTCAAATATTGATTCAGTTTGGGTTTATCCCAATAAACTTAATTTTGAAGGTAGATTTTACGATTGGGTTTAGAGATAAATCCATGTTATATCTGTGTTTCGCCATTTTATTTGGAAGACACATTAAGGATTTATGTTTAAAATATGGCAAAGAAAAAATGAGTTTGGATTTGTCTAAAAAAAAATTACACTCACGAAAAAATTCTTATTGCAAAATTATGTATACTCCCACAAGTGGGAATTATATAATTCGATTAAAAAAAAAAAAACAAAGGTCAGCCTTGTCATATTTACAAAAATTAAAAAACATAAAAAAATGCAATGAAAAATATGGTTGGGATTCGACTCCGCTGTGCAATAAAAAATCGAAAGAATTCTTTCCAAATGGATAAAAATGTGCCAGTTGGAAGAATAATGTAATAGATTTTTTTTTCTAAATTATATCATGGGATGCCCATTCCAAACCAAATGGGCAAAAATACCAGTGAAGTTTTTTCAAAAATAAAAAAAATCGTTATCGTATTTACAAAAGGAAAAATGTTAAAAAATACAGTGGAAAATAATAATATCATTGGGATTCGACTTGACCGTGCAGTAAAAAATATAACGAATTCTTTCCTAAAGGATATGGATGATATATATATATTCAATTTTTTTTTATTACAATGTATCCCAATCCCAAGTAAATGGAAAAAACAGCAGTAGGTTTTTCGAAAACAAAAGAAAATCGTTATCCATGTTAGATTTACAAAAAGTAAAAAAAAAGCGATGGGAAATATGGTTGGGATTTGACTTGACCGTTCAATTAAAAGTCCAAAGAATTATTTCCTAAAAGATATTATAAGATGAGAAATGTCTTCAATAAAATTGCATTAAAATACATCCCAATCCAAAGCGAATGGAAAAAAATAATAAAGTTTCTTTTTCAAAAACAAAAGAAAATCGTTATTCTTGTCATGTTTTCAAAAATTTTAAAAATGTGACTGTAAAATAAAAAAAAATTCCTTCTAAGTGGATAAAAATACGCCAGTTGGAAGGATGTTATAACACGAGAAAATCTTCAAAAAAATTGTTGTTTTTCACAGTGCATGCCAATTCAAAAGAAATGGAAAAAACACTAGTAAATTTGATAGGGATTTGAAATTGTATCCTGCTAGGACCGATTATATTATATATATATAAATAAAAAAAAAAAAACTCAAAATACTCAATGGATAAATGCGCCAATTGGGAGGAATATCTCATTTTCAAAGAACGTATCCCAAAAAGTAATGTCGAATACACTCTTCAAAAAATTATCGCATTAATACATAACATTGAAAAATTTTATGATTTCATGTTGGGTTGGGTTGGGTTGGGTTGGGTTGGGTTGGGATTTCATGTAAGTTAAAACATTCAAAATTAAATAAATTAATGAATCACGAAAGAAAAATTGGTAACATCGAATCAAAATTTCCACAACTGAAAATTGTCAAATTATGCAACCTTGGTTTGGGATGCTTTGAAAATGCAACAAAGAGGCTTCTTGCGAAAAATTTTTTTTTTAAAACAAAATCAACCCAATCCAGTTGAAGCACATTTTGTTTAAGAAAAAAATGGCGTTACGTTTTCAAAGCATCCCAAACCAGGTTTGTATAATTTGACAATTTTCAATTGTGGAAATTTTGATTCGATGTTACCAATTTTTTCCCAAATTTGTAGAATCCCAACATCCCAAAATAAAAAGATACAATTAACAGGGACGTCAACTGAAATTGTTGTCACACTTTATATGAATATATTCAGATGTTTTCAAATAATTCAAAAAAAATCTTGTTTTACAAAAGACATCACAACTAAGGCTGACAAATTATAGCAAAAATACAAACCGTTTGGCGCAAAAAAATAAACGGTTTCGGTAAAAACCGGTTAATCGGTTTAAAATCGGTTTTGAAAGCTATTTTTAAAAGTCGCTTTTGAAGCCGATTTTCAAAACCGATTTTTAAGCCGGTTTCAACTAAGTAATTATTTATTCTTCTGTTACTGTTTAAAACCGGTTTCAAAACCAATTTCAAAAATGATTTTAAAACACTTCCAAAATAGGTTAATCGGTTTCGCGGTTTTCGATTTTACTTAAAAACCGTTTTTTTGGTGAATCAATGAACCGTTAACCGGTAAACCGGTTTCAATTGCCAGCCCTAACCCCAATTCAACGATCAACTTAAGAACATTTTTTTGTAATTTGTAATTTTGTAATTCGGTTCGATATGTTGGCACGACAAAGCGTTCAATAAAAATAAAATAAAGCAAAATAAAATAAAATAAAATTAAACAAAACAAGAAAAAAAAAATAAAATTGGTGGTGAGATATGTGCTTCTAGATTAGCTGTAACTCAACATTTCATTCACTTGATTATCACTTCCGATAGGTTGTTGCACCGACGCCAGCAAAGTGTAAAGAAAACAGCTGAACATAGTCATTTTTGCTTTTGGTTCTTTTTTTATAAAACTCTAGCTTAGTTTAGTTATTATTATTAAAGTTGTATGCTTTGATCATGACTAAATTTTTGATGTTTAAGGCTTAATTTTAGAAAAAATAATTTTATTTTAAATTATTCGATGTTCCCAAGGTTAAACCCCTCGTCAGATCATGGAACATGGGATCATAGTGAATGACGTAAACGTCTGGTCACGTTATTAAACGTCGTTGGTTTCGATTTTTATTTTTTCGTACTTTTGCAAAAAAAAAAAATCGATAACGCCCAGACTGTTCTAAAAGAACAGGAATTGACGTTACGTCCAAGATTACATAACGACCATCGTCTGACGATACCAAACGACCCGCAACCAAGTCGCACGGTTCGCGTTGAAAAGCATCGCATACGGGCAACACGAAATACCGTTCCAAGCAACAGACGGAACCATTTTCGTGAAAACGGGGAGTAAACATACTTTCCATAGAAGCGACCTAAAATACCCCACGTGACTCGAAATTACCCGTACTATGTAAGCTCGTCCTCCTTCGCGTTTTAACATTTTATTGTTTTCAGAATTATTTTTTCAGAATTAGTAGTAATATTATTGGTCAAAAGGTCGCTTGAAATCGCCTTTTTGTGAGTTCGTCTTTCTGAATTTTGAAAATTTCGCGGTTAAGTATCCCGCCATCGCTTTGCGCGTGCGCAAACCATCAACAGCTGCGCAGGTATTTTCTGTGCGATTTAGTTTAATTTCTCGTAAATTGGTCTCGAAACGAGTTAAAATCGACGTCGATTCAAAGTGTTCGCACGTTCCGTCCGTTTAAAATCGAATAATCGAACTCACCTTGTTTAAGACGTCTTTCGATCTGGGACGCTTCCTCCGCCGTTAAGTCACCCGATTTTAAGACGACGACGGTGGGTTGTTCCTCTTGGGTATCTTCGAAGTCTTCGTCGTCGACCGGACCCAACGTTTCGCGCTAAAAAAAACGTTTCTTTGGTGATTTTTTTTCGTACGTGGTGTAACCTAACCTACTTTTGTGTCAACCGTGGGGCCTTCTTTGTAACCTACTTGCTGTTTAATCCGCTTGAGGAAATTCGGTTCGTCCGGTTTTATGTACGCTACGTGCCTTTTTGACATTGCCACATTTGTAAAACGATTTTTTTTTGTAATTTGTTATTAACAAATGGTACGATTTTTCCCTAATGAGAAAATGCCACAGCTTACAGTGGGGCCACTACAACGACTGAACAGCGGTACTCGGTTCTATATGAATTTTTCCGCACGTTTCAGTGCCTTTCTATAGTTCCGTCTTTGTCATCCATCCCAAATAATTTTGCGGTGTACTAGACGAAGATAATACCCGTGACGTACACAGAAAATTATATATGTACATATTTTCTATATTAATTTGATATAAATACCAACGTTCAACTGATTTTTTTAATTTGTTTTCAATTTGGAATAATTTTGAAAATTTTCATGTCGCTATTAAATTACTACAATTTTTAATTTTAATTTTTTTAATCATATTTTTTTTAAACAGAATTTATTTATTTATTATTATTTATTTATTTATTTATTTTTTTTTTTTTTTGAAAGAAAGTTGATTTTAAACTTCAATCGTCTAAATTAAATTAAATCGACGTTGATGGAAATTTTCATGTAATTTATGTTGGCACACCTGCGGCAAACCCCTATCTAATGCACTTAAACCCAACAAAACTCAATCGAAATCAAATTATAATCAAAATTTCAAACCAAATCATAAAATTAAACCTGTAACCCAACCTATATAAACCCAAATAAACCCAAATTCTTAATCAAGTCGGTCGTAATGAAAACAAGCTTAAACCCAACAAACCCAATTCAAACTTCGAACCAGACTTAAATCTTTTCTTTTAAACAATCAACTCACCTTTAAATCCGACAAAAACCGAACAAAAATTAAATGACTGTCGATAGTAAATCAACAAATGTACCATTGAACCCAAATCTTCAGAAGGAAAAAAAGGACATTATAATATTGCGATTTTTGCTGGAAGGTTCTTTGGGTAAAGACGATTAAATCCTAAATAAATTCTATGTAAATTCAATTAAAAAAAATCCAAGCCTTTAAACCCAAAAAAGCCATACGTGAAATGGAAAATTACTGAAATAAATTTGATTTTTATTGAATAGGCTAGAAACCCGCCCTATATAAACCCAATCAAAATTGTAATCGATGGCATTGACAAAAATTCCAAATTATTATGAAATCCAACTTAAACCCAACAAACGCAATTCAAACTTTGAACACGATTTCAATTTGTTTAACTAATCATCACACTTAAATCCGATAAAACCCAACAAAAAAATAAATGACAGTCGATAGTAATTCAACAAATCTACCGCTGAACCCAAATCTTTAAAGGAACAAAAGCAAATTATAATTTTTGCGATTTTTGAAGGTTCTTTGAGTAAAGTCAATTAAATTCCAATTAAACAGGTTTAAATTAAGTACTTTAATAAAAAAATGTCTTTAAACCCAAATTATGTATGTGTTAAAATTACCGAAATAAACTTGATTTTTATTGAAAAACTAGAAAAAATCAATAAATGTAATCTTAAAATCAAAACTAAATATTTTTAAATTTTATTTAATTCCCTTAAACCCGAAACCCAAATTGATGGAATATACATTTATTGAAAAGAAACCCTATGTAACTTCAATAAATCTAATCTAAACTCAAACTAAATATTTCTTCACATTTTAAAGTTATACATTTATTTAATCAATTAAAAGTTTCCTTAAACTTAAAATAAGAAGATTTAATTTAAAGCAACCCATTTTATTTTAAATTTTTCGGGTAAAAATATCAATTAAAATAAAAATAAATCTCGTCTGCACGAAATTTTTCAGTCCAATTTTAGTCGATTGTGTCGGCATCAAATCTGTCCTTAAACCCAAAAAATTCTCTTTAAATTCAAATCAATTCATAAATTTGATCATTCACGGAGATCACAAATTTTCCCAAATTAAAAAAAAATTAATCAAAAATTGTTTCTATGGGCAATTTTAACTTTCTACAACTAAAGTTTTTTAAGGTTAAACCTAAATGTGAAACTAAACCCAAACTAAATTAAAACAAATGCGCCTTCAAACCCAAAATAAATGAGTTACTTTTGTTTCAAATCAAGAAATTTGAACACTTGTCGTCATCCAATGGAAAAAAATAGGCAAAGCAATTAAAACCCAAATAGGTTTTTGGCTTAAAGCTTGACACAAACCCAAACTTAATCAGCACTGCTCATGTTTGATTCATTAATAAATCCAAGCTAAATTTATTTTGAAACCCAAAGTAAGTTTGTCGTGAAACCCAAACTAAGTTTGCCGTGAAACCACACAAACTAAGTTTGTCTGGAAGCCCAAACTAATGCTTTTCTGCAACTCAAATTTTATTTGCTGTTAAACCTTAAATGAAATTTATTTAAATCCAAATTAAATCTGCATTAAACCCAAATTAAATCTACTTTTAAACCCCAACTGAATTTGCTCTTAAACGAAACTGTGTTTGCCCTTAAAGCCAAAATAAATTTTAAAATTAAAAAATTAGAAAATTGTGGAAAGTTAAATTTATCCACAAATTTTACATCGAGTTGAATCTATTATCGATAGTTTTCTGTGAATATATTTATAAAAATATTTTTTTTTTTAAAGACGTAAGTTTAAAATTTTGAATGTTCTCCCTGGCGACAAATGAGTGAAACTCGTCGTACGACTTTATCTCTAGTAGAGGCGCTGCGTACAGAATAATGAATAACATTTTCAGTACTTTATGTGTGAAATTTTAATTGAACAAAATTATTCGGATAATTCTTATTTGCAAAAATTCCAAGCGAAAAATATAGAAATCTTTGAGGACGCAACAGATCATTTTGTTGCGAAACATTTTCTGTATTGTGGTTGGTAATATAGTTTTCTTTGTGATTATTTAAAAAGTAATGGTAATATAGTTCTCTTTATTATTATTTAAAGGTACACGTTAATATTTGCATATAATTTGCAAATAAACTCAAATCTGAACTTCCAATATTGTTAAAGACATAGTATAGGTTTAAATTATATTTCAAAATTGAATTTAAATCTATAAAACAGATCAAATTGAAGTTCGTTTTACTACTTGAACGACTTGAACGTAGCCGCGCTAAAATTGTGACATAACACATCAAAGGACAGTTCCACATTTAGAATCTTTCAAAATCGCCCTTTACAATTCAAAATGAGTGGTTGGAGACAAGCCGGACTTAAGTAAGTACCATTTAAAGTTTGATGTATCGTTTTCCATTCTAAAACTTTTACAGTTACATCAGTTACTCCACCATCGCCGCCAGGATGGTGAGACTGGCGTTGAAACCTGAATTTCGCACTGAGGCCGCCAAACGAGAAGTATCGCACATAAAATTCACCCCGTGGTCAGGTGGAAGGCCAACCGGTACGTATTGCACATTTTACGAAAGTGCAAATATTTATTATCTGTCTTAAAGGTCAAAAAGAATAATTTAAGGTGCCTACAACAGGTAAAAAGTTTGGCCCTTCGACTCCACAATTTAATTTAATTGAATTCTGCATGCGTACTAACTTGCACACATTTTTAAAAGTGTGATTACGCATTGACATTTAATTTCTGAGAGTGCTGTTTGTTGTGATCGTTATATAAAAGCATTGATTCCCACATAATTTAATTTTTGAGAGTGTGATTATGTGCATGCCGTTGTTGTCTTTATTTAACTATTGTGATTTTTTTAGGTTCGAAAGCCAAGTAAAAATAACATCAAGTCGACTCAACGTGCTAGTGAATCAATTATGTTAAGTTGTAATAAATAATTTGCAAATTTCATGTAATTTTTATCCCTTACAAAAATCGATATTAAGGATTTCAAAACATTTATTCGATAATTAAACATCAATAACAACGACCTATCCATCTATCGAACAATCAGTGTCGCTATATACAAAAAATGTAAGGTAAAACCGAAAAATATGTAAAACCAGTCTTCTTACTTCTTAAGCACCATGAGACGATACCGACGATTTATTTGGTTTTCGTCGGCGTTACCAGCATGCTTCTCGGCGTGAACGTGTCGCAAGGTAAGTTGTCTTTTTTGTGAACGCGTCGGGCGTGCGATCGAAGATTGTCTCGCCTGGCGGAACGATACGAACAGAACGGACAAAGATGTGGACGTTCACCTGTGTGCATTCGACGATGTTGAATCAACTGAAATAATTTTTGTTAGTATTAATTTCTACCAATTACCGATACCGATACATGTAGTGTGTCTCTTGTCTGGAGCGTCATAAAAGTTGGTTATAGAGAATTTATTAAAACTGAATTTTTCATGCTAATTTAAAATAAATTATAAATAAAGTTGTGTTGAAAGGGTAATGACAGAGGCAGTGGCGTAGCTTCAAATCGTAGGCCCCTCCGCGAATATCAAATTCCCCCGCCCGGTATAATAATGGAGCGTTTTTGGCCCCCTAAGCTTGGTCCCCACGCATACTTGAACCCTAGACCTTGAGAGAAAACTAAATCCAGTTGGTGAGGTCGATCTCTTCAGATTTAAAGTTGAGGAAATTGTGTTGATTGGTTGGATTCGCATTCAAGGTATTGGGATGCAAAAGGAGGATGTTATGGCCGAGATTACCTTTTTGAGTTGAAGAGTTTTGAATTTGCAGATGTCGCAGCAGAAATGTTTGTTGTCCTTGTGCTTCTTCATGTGGATCGAAAGGGACTGTTCGCCTTTTCGATCTTTGCCGCAGATCGGACACGAAAGTTGCAGCTGCACGTTTTCGTTTTTGCCTTTCGATTCGCAGCCTCGCAGATGGCGGAGAAAAGCCTTTTCCGTCGTGCACGTGTACGGACACATCGTGCATCTGTATTCCTCACGCGAGTACCTAAATTTATAAAAAAATTAAGGCTCTGCGAATTTAGATAATAGTTGGTTTAAACGCCATCGAGAAAAATTTGGATGGATCCATTTACATCTACATGGATCAATTATTAAAAAAATCCAATTAATTTTTCGTTTCGTTTCGTTTTTATTCGATTTTTGTATTTTTCTTTCTTTCTGGGCCCCATAAATAAATTGGCAGTGATAACATTGCATTTTTTCACTAGTTTTAAGATATCTTTTAAACCCCAGAATTTGTGTGTCAAAAATGTGGAAAATTGAAAAAATAATGGGATTGATGGTATTGTTTGGGTTCATTTGGATTTGGATTTGGATTCGGTATTTTGATTCGCAGTAAGTTGGCTTCTGCTATTCAATTCCATTATTCCATCAAATTCAAACCGTTTTGATTTGACTGGATTGTTTTGGATTTCAATTAATTGAAATATTTTTGAAAGGGTTTTAAATAAGAGATGAAAGTTTGGCTTAAACCATGGACGAAATTAACAAACGGAAAAAAAGGTGCAAATAAACATGGATTAAATTTTGTTTACGTTCCATGTTTTTTATTTTTTCAATTTTCCACATTTTTGACACACAAATTCTGGGGTTTAAAAGATATCTTAAAACTAGTGAAAAAATGCAATGTTATCACTGCCAATTTATTTATGGGGCCCAGAAAGAAAGAAAAATACAAAAATCGAATAAAAACATTCTGGGGTTGCAAAAATAACCATGAAGTTGAAAATTGTTCAACGTAATTGGACAACCAATTGATTGATGTGAAATGGTTTTGGAGAGAAACCAAGAAGAGGTGAGAACGAATTATAAATCTTGGAAGGATTGGAGAAATTGGAGAAAATAAAAGGGTCAGGTTTATCATAGAGGAAGCTTTTACCCAAGATTTTTCCTTTAATGAATAATTTTTTTTAGATTCATTTAACTCAAAGAAATTTTTTTGGAAACAAAACTTTCTCATAATTCTAAATACAAATCCAGACGTGCGTACCAACCTGTTCCTTTGAATTTTCGTTTGTCTTTTCATCGTCACCTGATCCCCGATTTCCTCTTCGTTTTCCATCGGCGTCTCCTCGTTACATTCCCCGTCATCGTCGTCCTCCGCCAAATCTTCAGTTTCTTCATGTGCGTTTTCTTCCCCTTCGTTGGGGTCTTCGGGTGTCTCGTCCGCCCCCCGATAGGGGCTGGAATCGTCCGAATCGAGCGACGAATTCGTCTCGTTGACGTAACCGCTGAGCACCTGGACGTCGGCCGTGCCCTGCATGAAATAGGCGGCCGGTATCGAACAGACGTTTGTGGTTCCGATCGCGCAGTTCGCCAGCAGACTGCTCCACAATTTGACGACGTCCATGTTCGTCGTGGGCGGATAATTTTCCCGATACGAGGAAATTCGAGATGGTCGGATTAATTCAGCCCTAATCGTTGGAATAGCGGACGTGCGGCATGTTTGTTTTGTTTCTTCGTTGTGTGTTTTTTTTATTGGCGGTAGTCGTGGGAGTACGAACGACGCGCGTTCGGATGTTATTGGAAAAGTCATAATTACAAACGGGAAAGTTTGTGTATCTCGTGCGATTGTGATTTAGGTTTCAGGTCGTATTTATTGAAAAGATCGTATATGTATATGTGTAAAAGATGCAAAAAATTGAAACAATGAAAATAATAAAATTTAACCCAACTTTAATCTACGATCTAATCCGATCCAATCTTGTTTATTCTTGCTCGTTCTCATCCAACACTTAAAAACTTAATACAAACCAAACTAAATTAAGCCAAACCCAACCCTAACCAAATTGACCAAATCCAACCTTGCACTCTTTAATATCCAAATTAATTAAGTCAAAACCAATTGAACTGCAAATGAAGAAAATGGTTACATAGAACTATATGAAGATGGAACATTTCTGAAACTGAAAGCGCCCTTTTCCCTTTTTATACAAAATTTCCATTCGGAATAGCAAAGGAAGCATTAATTAAAAATAAATGCGTGTATGGATTGAAGAAACCTGGATTTCGAAACTATTTCGAAAGGAAATATTAATTAAAAATAAATACTTGTATGGATTGAGGAAATATGGATTTCGTAACCTAATCGCAAAGTACAATTTTTTCTAGAGTCTAAGAGAAAAAAGATGGAACTGCTGGAAGGGAACGCGGGAAACGTAGAGGATGCAGACAGGAAAAGTAATGTAATAAACGGAAATCAGGTAGAGACAACGATAGGAATCACCTGGGAGAAGGTTTTGAGAACAAGAGGTGTCGCGGCCAGCAGGCCGCCACAGAGTCACCCTCACCAAAGGATGAGTTGGGGTTGCCTGCGCATCTTCAACGTTTGGCGGGCCGCCCCAAAGGCGCCCCCACCTAAGGGTGGGTCAGGGATGCCTGCGTATCCTCCATGTTTTAAAAGACAGTTTAAAATAAACCACCAAGACTCTAAGATCAACCATCAACAGTTCAAGATCAACCATCGAGAGTTTAAGATCAACCATCAACAGTTTAAGATCAACCATCAACAGTTCAAGATCAACCATCGAGAGTTTAAGATCAACCATCAACAGTTTAAGATCAACCATCAACAGTTCAAGATCAACCATCAACAGTTTAAGATCAACCATCAACAGTCGAACAACAACCAAGAGTCTAACAACAACCACAAATCGATCAAGCTGTATTCTCTTATTGTAAATATAGTTATTAGTTAAGGGTTCATCGTCTTTTATTTAACTTCCGAGTGTTCGTATAAAGTCACGTTCGCGGACAACCAAAGCTTCGCGGCGTGAACAAGAGGGAAGCTTAAAAAATGGAAATCGGCGGGAGAGGATGGGGTAGATAGCAATGGCTGGATATACGCGCCGGAAACAATTTGGAAGAATCTATTGGAAATAATGAATGCGGTATGGTTTGGAAGAAAGGCTTGTCAAGAGGACTGGAAGAAGAGGATTATAGTACCAATGTGGATGATAGGAGAAAAGAAGAAAGTAGGAAACTACAGAAGAATCAATTAATGCAGTGGTTTCCAAACTTTATGTACCTACGCCCCCCTTTTTTCATAAAAAATATTTGCCCCCCCCCCCCATCAATTTTATAACTGTTTTGATATGAGGTATGGGTTGAGGTGAATTGGGTTGGGTTGGCACCTTAATGCAGTGGTTTCAAAACTTTATGTATCTACGCCCCATTTTTTTCATAAAAAATGTTCGCCCCACCCCCCCACATTAATTTTATAACTGTTTTGATATGAGGTATGGGTTGGGTTGGGTTGGGTTGGCATCTTAATGCAGTGGTTTCCAAACTATGTATCTACGTGATTTGGCGAGCGTTAAGTTTTTGTTTAACATAATACATAACAAAGTTGATTGTTTTCAATTACTGTCCTACTTACATTTTCTGGTACCCCGTGTCTCAGCAAGATCACGTTCTACATTCTATTTACCTGGAGCAAGAACTAATTTAATCACTAATTCACCGATCTATATTATGTGCAGAAATTTCAATGCCATATCCGGTGAATGTGATATCTGTCACAGTAGTTTAGCAGATATACTTAAGGCAGCCACAATTCATTTTGGTCGTCACACTGGTGCTCCTTAATAAAGCTGATTTAGCTGATAAAGGGTATCTAAACATTTTATAGATTCTGACTTAATGAAATCAATCTACTACGCTTTTGTGCTCAGTAAAATGGAATATGGTAGCATCATATGGTGTCCCATATACGTAACATACTCTATTTGGTTGGATAGCATCCATAGGAAGTTTTTGAAATTTCTATCCTATAAGCTTGATAGTGCGTATCCTGAGTGAGGAACTCCTCAGCAAGAACTATTACAACGTCATAATATGCGGGCATTACAGGAGAGGCGTGAAGAAAATTGTTTGAGACTTGCGTTTAAACTCATCCCCAC
>JAFFZR010025300.1:0-10742 GCA_018397195.1 Lethrus apterus | reverse complement strand
ATAGTATGTATGTATTCTATGCACATATAAAAGCATAGCGGGCCGCAGGTTGAGTATGGCTGGGCCAGACTATTTTTACCAGGTTTTGTAATTTTACCGCCTTACAATTCGTCCCCACAATCTCCCACACTTCTCCTTTCCATCTCCACAGAATCTATATTTGCGCTAATTATCTCTAATCTAATATTCATTAGTCCTTTATATATTTCATTGCTTTTGAAGATTCAGGAAAAAAAAATTGAAAAAAAAAACATTTTATTTTGTACATTATTTCTTTTGTAACAACATCATAGCTAAAATTTCTGCTTCATTAACACTCAAATCTGCACTCAGTTCTTCTAATTTCTTCTTTTTTCGTTTATTTGTTGCACCGTCAGTTTTCAATTTCCGTTTATCCATTCTAAAAGAAGAAAAAAATGCAAATAAAACACTTCAGACATCGTGAAAAACTTACTTTTCTGTCCTGTTCAATTCCGCTGAAACGTCTGACTCATTATCTTGCTCTACGTTACTCACATTCCCATATATTTTGTCAGGATCTGGTAACCAAGAAACATCTAGTTCTTCGTCCGAGTCACTTCCAAAGTCATCTTGCTCCTCTTCAGCGATCTTTTGTTTCAATTTCTGCTTCTTTTCTTTGTGCTTAGCTTTGACTTTTTCCTTGAACAATTGCTTGTCAAATTTATCCTCTTCTCTCAGGACTATTTTAGCCGTTTCGATGTCGATACCGCCTCGATCTTCGTTTTCATATCGTTGAGCCAATTCCGACCTTTTTTCTTTAGTTCCTTCTATGATAGCATCACCGTCATCGTTAAAAATGACCTTTTTGTTGGGTACGATGTTCTTGTGCAACATTTTCTTAGCAACAGCCGCTTTCGTCACAGCTTTCTTCTTTTTATTTCTGCCCATGTTCAACTCTAATATTTCCTTTTCCGTCGGCAATTGAATATCGTGATCTTTCCGCTTTACGTTCAATATTCCGTCGTCACTGTCGCTATCAGTACCAAATTTTTTCGGTGAAACTTCATCATCATCACTTTCAGAAACGATTTTTTTATTTTTTTGTTCGTTGAATTTGACATTACCGTTTGCTTGGCTTGCATTGCGAGCGATCCTTTGCAAGAATCTTATTCTAGGTGGTATGGCTAACCCCAATGATTTCGAATACGAAACCATATCCAATTGATGAACGTCAAATACTTTTTTATTTTTCATCAGAAATATATACTTTGCATAAGCGACAAACGCCCGTTGAGCGGTATCCTTCAAAGCGGGCGTTGATGCTAAATAAGCCTCTATCTTACGAACTGGATTTCTCAATTTCATGGGATTTACCCTGGAAATCATATTGAAACGACATTTAAGATTAACTTAAAGACTTACTCAATCTTTTCGATGGGTATTTTCCTCTGTTTCAACTCTTCAATCATTGCTTTTTCACTGTACAACAATAATAAAAGGCTTTCGCCGCCACGTTGGAATCTAGCAGTACGTCCTACTCTATGAATATAGGTGGCCGAATCTTCCGGACAATCGGCCTGGACGACCCAATGAACTCCCGGAAAGTCCAGGCCTCTTGCTGCCAAATCAGTTGCAAATAATATCGCCGAATGTTTGCGGCAAAAAGACTCGTAAATTTGCATTCGCCGTAACTGATGCAATGAGCCATATAATGCCAACAAAGTTGTACCTGGCCTCAATCTTAAAAAAAAAAACCACATATAATCGATAACTACAATTAATCGTTTAAATCAGAACTTACTTGCTAAATATCTCATATATGTACTTTACTTGTTTGCAACTTGAGTAAAATATGATGCACTTTTGTTTCAAGTGGTTTTTAATGAAACTCCATATAATCGACACTTTGTCCTGTAGTTCACAGATCATGTAATTTTGCGTCAGCCCACTTGGAGTACTGTATTCAGAGTGTTCATGTACGGATATGTAACAGGGATCCTTGAGACTCAATCTTGCTAGATCTTTGACAGATTTCGTTTGTGTGGCAGAGAACAATAAAGTTTGTCGTTTCGGTGGTAAATTTGCTATTATAGCATTCATAGTTTGTTCAAAACCCATGTCTAAACACCTGTCGGCCTCATCTAAAACTAAAATCTAGATGGACAATTAATGTGTAAAATTTACAGGTCCAAGTAAAATTACCTGCATATTAACGCAATCAAAAAGTGGATTCTCATCCATGTGCTGCAAGAGACGACCTGGTGTACACACAACGATATTACATTGATCCATACGATTCCGTTCAAATTTTAAATCCTTCCCGCCGATGATTAATCCAGCGGAAAAATCATGATATGTCCCAATCTTACGAAGCTCTTCAAAAATCTGATATGCAAGTTCACGTGTCGGAGTGATAACTAAAGCACCTACACCATCCAATCTTGTCCATTGTAGGCAGAATAACGTTTCTAATATCGGTATCAAGAATGCAAGCGTTTTTCCCGAACCGGTTTGTGCCGCGCCTAAAATGTCTTTATCTTGTAAACTCAACCCGATGGTTTCTTTTTGAATGTCCGTGGGTGTAGTGTATCCGCAACTCGTCAGACCTTTGAGGGTTTTCCAAGATAACGGCAGCTCGGAAAATGTACTTATACATGATACATCGATCTAAAAGATAATTGTAAACAATACGTGATAGAAAAATGTTGAAGCAAGTACCTCGCTGTACTTTGCTTGAAGTTTCCGTATGAAAACGTTTTCTGGCTCACTTTGTTTCTTCCTCTTCGTGAACACTTTCACCTTCTTTTTTGATTTTTGTGGCGCAATATGTTTCGGTTGCGTAATTTTTTCCGACATCACGCGCGCTAAAAACTTGTACTAGGTACCACAGACGACCAATACAAGTACACCGAAGAATTCTGCGTCCTTTACGGACGACAATAAATTATGGCTTGATAATTTATGAGGTTATGTTTTTAACAACGCTTCGGTGTTAAAAACACTAAAAGGATGAAATTAAATTCCAAACTTTTACGTGTCACTTTTTCGAGCCATTCAATTAACTATAATTATTATGATAATATGTATTGTGATTGGTTTTTTGAACTGCTTTCAAATTTGCTTTAATTCATCAAGTTTTAAAATTAAACCTTCTTATGTTGGTGCTTTTGTTTGTCATCAAACGATAAAACGTCAATTTCGAACGTTCACAAGAAATCAAAAAAGAGAATTCTATCAATTCGCTTACGATGGCCGATTACAAAGTGGTAACATCAGATTTCGTAAACGTTCACATTTCCACGTCGAAAGATGATTTATCGTTCAGCGAGAAACGCTTTCCAAAAGATATCACCATTTCTGACTTGAAGGTTTGTCTCATCAAACTGTTACCGTTTAACAAATTTTTTCTTTCAGGCGAAACTGGAGCTCATGACGGGAGGTGGATGTGCAACCATGCAACTCGAAACATACACAAAAGAGAACAAACTTGTATGTGCCCTTAGCAATGACAGTGCTCTGTTAGGTTCGTATCCCATCGAAAATGGAATGCGCATACACGTAATCGACAAATTTTCGATACGGAACGAATTGGATTTTGGAAATGTGGAAAAGTACGAACTGCCAGAGGAAATTTACGCCAAAAAGACAGATTCTGTTCGGGCATTTTTGACCAAAAATAAATTAGGTAATAAATTGTTTGTATTATAGTTATTTTACAAAGATCAGTTTTTGCTGTAGGCCAATATAATGAAGAATACTTGAAAAATAAACAGAAACAAGAGAAAGAAGAAAAAAAATTAGCCGAATCAACTATTGTTGGTTCACGTTGTAAGGTTCAAATTGCCAATGCTCCAACAAGATTAGGTACCATTATGTACTGTGGACAAGTAGAAGGTTTACCCGGTTATTGGGTTGGAGTGAAATATGATGAACCTTTGGGAAAAAATAACGGAATGTAAATATAAAATGATATATTATGCACTTTTTTAATTTAACTTTTTAAGGTGTAAGGGTAAACAGTATTTTGTGTGTCCAGACAAGTATGGGGCCTTCATCAAGCCTCAAAATATTCTTTGTGGAGACTTTCCTGAAGATGATTATAACCTCGATGAGGAAATATAAACTCAACATAAAATTTAATTGCTTATGCCTTTATTTACACAAATACAGCTTCTTATAAATTACTTTAAAATTTGCGTCGTTTTAATATATCTGGTTTCCAGTTGATCGGGTGAGACTCTTCAGTCGCAGAATCATCTTCTCTGTAAATTTTAATAGTTTTGTCCGCTTCAGTAGTTATTAAACGAGATCCCGAATGGTCAAACGTTATGGAAAACACTCCAGCTTCACTATCCATCGATCCAGGTTGAACAGGTGCCTAAAATATAACAAATTAAATTGTTTAATAACTACTTTCCGTAAATATACCTGTAATCTTTGAAAATTGTATCCAGTTCTCCAATCCCAAAAATGCAAGGTTCCATTATCGCCACCAGACACTAAAACACCTTCAGGATTCACCGCCAGGCAGTTGACTATCGCATTGTGACCGGATAAATTCTGAATGAATTTTCCATCAGGACATTTCCACTGTTTGATGTTATCGGGCGAGCCAGATGCAAACATGTAACTGAGCAAAATAAATATAACATTATTTCCATTTAGACATTTGGGGAAGTCCACCCCTAACTCACATCGTTGGATGAAAAACCAAACTTCTAACGCTTTTCTTGTGATTCGTCAGAGTACACATGGATTTTCCAGCTGCGAGATCCCATAATCGAATGGTGGTATCATGAGACCCAGTTACAACTTGTGGCTCGGATGATTGTGTAATTACACTGGCGACAGTATGAGTATGCCCTGTCAAAGTGTGCACGTTTGCTTTTGTTCGCATGTCCCAAACACGAGCTGTGGAATCACGACCAGCCGTCAACAAAACATCGATGGTTGGATGTAACGACAGTGAATAGACTGCCGACAGATGACCATGGTAATGTCTGATCACCTATAAGAGTATATTGCAGTAAAAGACAACTTTTTTAATGATATAAAACCTTGTTGTACTCTAAGTCCCAGCATTTAACTTGCCGATCTTCCCCACAACTGAACAAATAAGGGTGACGACCACTCACTGCAAGCCCACGCACAGTACTAACATGACCAGTCAGAGATACCTTCAATTGCCCAGAAGCGAGATCCCATATTTTGATGATTCTGTCCGCTGCGCCTGTCGCAAACCACTAGAAAATATCAAATAAAGTACTCTTACACAAGTACTGATTGCAAACATACTTCATTTCCGGGTTCAACGGTCACACATCTAACCCATCCCAAATGTCCCGCTATCACACGATACAACTTCCAAGGTGGATGCCATTTTGGCTTCGGCATGGAAGGCGCTTTCCTTATGAGCGTGTTTAACTGAGTTTGAGAGTTTTGTGGTGTGTTTCTTTGCATCAGGCTGGTGTCTGTATACGGAACGACCGCCGTTTCAACCTGCGGTGTCGACTCGCCTTCTTTAGACGGTGTCGGTAAGGTTGGACCGCTCTCAACATCGTGCAGTTGTTTCATTGCTTGCATTTTTTTGACGTCGTCAAATACCAAGC
The DNA here is from genome assembly GCA_018397195.1 of Lethrus apterus. Lineage (NCBI taxonomy): Eukaryota > Metazoa > Arthropoda > Insecta > Coleoptera > Geotrupidae > Lethrus > Lethrus apterus. Next base: position 5,172 of record JAFFZR010025300.1, on the reverse strand, counting down.
CGTAATTATCGCGTGCTTTTATCAATTTCCTCACGAGTTCGCTGAAACAGTATTAAAAGTAAAAACCTAGAGGAATTCTAACCAAACTTACGCTTGTTCATCTATGGGCGGTAACAGGCTTTGATTTGCGAGAAACATGTCGTGAGATCGTTTCAACGATCTAAAAACTAACGTGTGAACGGAATGCCTCTGTACGTCTTCAATCATGCTGAGAAAAACTACGATACGAAAGATGCAATAAAAACTAAACAACTTCAAACACCTAGATAGGAAACTGTCATATCAGCGTTGCCAGTGGTTCAAAAAATTTGTGGTAGATGGCCTTCCTAAAAGACGGTAGATTTAACAGAAAATACCATAGTTTACTAATAATATACTTTATAACTAAATAAATTACATTAAAAAAGGAAATCCGTTGTGCTTTAGTTTGTGCTTGATCAAAAAATTTACTAAAGTTTAATAAAAAATAAATGCAAAATCAACAAAAATACACCACAAAATCTAAATAATTTTGTTCATAATTTCAGTAATAAGTCTCCCTGCACCAGTAGCCATTCGGATATTTTCTTATGTGCCATTTTCTAAACTCATCGAAGAGGATCAAGAAAATTGCAAACGGCATCGGATACAACCACCTAAAACAAATTACAGCGACACAATTCACAACTCAATTTCATTTCGCTTACCATTGCAGTTTCACCGGATAGAACTTGAGATAATGATTGAAGGGACAATATGCCAGAAGGCAGGCGATCGCCGTCTCCACGAAAATACTGAAGATCAGCTTCCAGTTTCTCATCCCTGATAGTTACAAATTGAACAGAAAATTAATTACTAAAAAATTCCATTAATTTCAAATTACATTTTTCTAGTGACGAATAAGTCGTTGGTCAGAGACAATTTGAATTATTCATCACAATTTCTGATTTAAAAAAAATGGGCTGTATCCTTGTGATTTGTTTGTAACGGGCGCTTGTAACGGAAATCTCGTTAAATGTTTACACCAATCGCGTATTTTATTTTTCCAAGAATAAAAGTCTAATTAGATTACCTTGCGTTACGATGGAATTTCTTCGAGTTTTACAGATTATTGCGTCGGCCCATTGACTGATGACCACGGCAATCAGAAACGCCGTGTAGCAGGTGTACTGTAGTACCTTACGTTCGTCGTAAGTCCATTCTATACCGTACGAGTCTAACAGATTATTTATTTCGTCCGAATCCCACTCGGCACGTATGCCTAAAAGAAAACGCGCGCTTTATTTCATCGTACTGGTAGGTAGTAGAGATTAGAGAGTTTTGAATAGCTCCTCTGTACCAATTAGAGCGACTCGCCACCTATTAGAAAATCTCCCGCCCACAATATCGATGGATTAGATTAGTCGATGGGTAGGTGTTAATTCGTTCTACGAATAAATGGTTGAGCCATTTATTCGTAGAACGAATTAAGCCTGTTTTTTAATATTTTTTAAAAATAAATACCAAGTAAACGATCTGGCAGGAAACCGTATTCGGCCATGATCATGAAATAAACGAAAAATCCGGCGGCGGCTTCTATCAGACCGGTGTGTCCATAAGCGTAGAAATAAAGTTTTCCAGTCACCAGATGATCAACGGACGGATTTCTCGGCGGACGTTGCATTATGTCCGTTTCGGGTTCCTCGTACGCCAGGCTAATTGCCGGCAACATGTCCGTCAAAACGTCAATGCAAAGCACCGCAAGAACACCTACAACATATAAAAACTGATTTTACGCCTCGTGCGATGTTACTCTGTTACCGATTGGCAGCGGAATGCCAAACACGAGAAATGCAAGAAACGGCGTGACTTCTGGAATATTCGAGGCCAACGTGTATGCGATCGACTTCTTCAAATTATCGAATATCTTTCGCCCTTCCTCCACTCCGGTTATCAACGAGGCAAAATTATCATCCAACAGAATCATATCGGCCGATTGCTTCGAAACTTCACTGCCCGCGATGCCCATGGATATGCCGATGTCGGCCTTTTTTAGCGCTGGCGAGTCGTTTACGCCATCCCCGGTCGCCGCCACAATGTGTCCGATACGCTGGCATCCTTCCACGATTTGCAGCTTTTGCGTGGGCGAGGTCCGCGCGAATACGATTTCCTTATAATTGAAGAGCACCGCTTCGAGTTCTTGTTTGGTCATGTCTCTTAGAACGGAACCGGTCAACACAATTGCCTTATCTGCCCGCACCGGATAAAGATCTTCCTGATCGGAAAGTTCGAAGACGTCCTTCCGCGTTATTATGCCCACGTCGGTCGCGATCGATTTCGCAGTCACCGGATGATCGCCCGTCACCATGATGATCTTGATCCCCGCCGATCTACATTTACGGACGGCGTCCAAGACCTGCGGTCGCGGTGGATCCACCAGAGAGATGAAGCCGAGGAATCGCATCGCTTCTATTGGGAAGTTCGGCTTCGGCTCGGTTACGTACGGATAGGTCCGTGTGTACGTTTCCTTGAGTATTAAATCGGCAAAACCCAAAACACGTTCACCTAAATTGGTTTACTTTATAGAAATACAATTAGGAAATGTGTCTTATTGGTGACCACGACCTAATGAGTTACGAGTTTCCCGGTTATAAACGTTGTAAACTTTATTTCTGAAATATGATCACAATGTCTCGACTAGGATTCGAACATTGGACATTTGGATTACTATCCTAGTAAACTGACCCACTAGAAATAGACCAATCGTCCCATACTTTTATGAGCGTTGTATACCCCAATTAATGAAAGCGAATGGACGCCAAAGATTTGTGGATTCTAATTTATAATTTATTTTTTTATTTTGTCACATCAATCGTTGACAAAAACATTCTTTGTTGTAAAATTGCATTTATACCAACAGAATTAAGAACAAAACCCACTTTAGATGTAATAGAAGTATATCTAGCGAATTTGTTATGGTTAAGAGAACAATAAATTTCATAAAACAAACATCGCTCTTAAAGAAGAAATCATACATGATCACAAAAAGTATTAAATTACAATCTACCGTTGCTGGCTAATTCCAGACAAGCCGCATCGCAAATCTTGCGCATCTTAGGAGTAATACTTTGGGTTTCGTTGTTGATATAGATCGAGCTGCACCTTTCCATGATTCTCTCGGGAGCGCCTTTCATCACCACGATGCAATTATCGGGCGTGCTGTGTACGCTCACCTAAATAAATCGTCATTTAAACAGGTGTCGCCATTTAACGCGCACGAACCTGATATTTATTCCTCGAGCTGAACGGTATCTCGGCAATTTTCGGATTTTTTCGAATATAATCGTTCGGATCTCCGTGGCATTTGGTTAGATGGACGAATTTCAAGATCGCCGCTTCGGACGCGTCACCCTGAACCAGCTTGTGAAGGATCGGTATGTCTTTTTGGCCGGTGTCGAATTCGGCCCGATTGCACAACGTGGCGCATCTCATTAGAAGCTTGAAACCCTCGTCGGAAATGTAACGTTGGGCATCTTTCTGTTCGGCGGTCATGTCGGCGTTTCTAGCGTTGCCGTTGTACCAGACGTGACACACTGTCATCTTGTTCTGTGTCAGCGTTCCCGTCTTATCCGAGCAGATCACTGACGTCGAACCGAGCGTTTCAACCGCCTGCAGGTTCTTGATGAGGCAATTTTTGGCCGCCATTTTTTTTGCAGTCACAGACAGACTGACCGTCACCGTCGCCAATAGTCCTTCGGGCACGTTCGACACGATGATTCCGATCAGAAAGAGCGAAGACTCGATCCAACTGTAACCCATAGCTATGCACATTGTGCCGAAGATCGTACCGAGGAAGCACGCCCACGCCGTCACCAGATGCATGAACTTTTGAAGTTCGATGGCTATGGGTGTTTTGTTGGGTTGAAGACGTGCCGTTAGACCCGCTATGCGACCCATCAGCGTGTCGTCACCGGTCGCAACCACCACACCTTTACAAAACGGTTATTAAGAGTTTTAGCCGTTTTTACCCATTTACCCCTGGCGGTTCCTTCTACGGCGTTCGTCGAGAAAAATGCAATGTTGCGTGTGTCCTGATATATTTCGCTCGTACATTCGACAGTCCGCAGTATGGCGTCAGACTCGCCAGTTAATGCGGAATTATCAACCTGTTGTAATAATATACAGAGCGTAAACTTTAATTCCGTCCACTATTGGTATATCAGGAACCATAAGAGATAGTAGACCGCTTAAATTGGGAAAAGGAATTTTCGGTACCAGCACGCAGCCCCTTTCAAAAATAGAAAAGTGGCCCATTTTCTTCTTTCTTTTGAATTTTTTTTTATAAATATATTTCTCATACCAATAGCCAGCATCTTTGTCACACTTTCTTTTGTTCGATATAGGTGAGTCATGTTTTTTGTTATGGTAAATAGCATTTTTTTTTACTCTTCAACAAATTACGATAGTTGTATTTTTCCAAGTGGGCGCTGTAAAATATTACAAGTGAAAATGTTATTACGTAACACCTTCTTATACATCAAAAATTCGTAACTTTTCCCTTATTAGCCGATCTTCCATCTGTATTATGGTTTCTACGATATTAATAGTATGTCAAATTAAAGTCTACTTCCTGTATACAGGGTCTTCCAAAAAAGAGGGAACACTCAATAACTTTATTATTTTGAGTTTTACAAAAAAATGATGACATAGTTTTTTGTTTAAGAACATGTACGCTGTTTTGTGGCACTTTCAATTGGTTTTTCATATTTCCGGTTAAACCGGAAACGGACACAACTTTGGTTTTTTAAATGACACTCTGTATATTTTTTGACATTTTTTCATTCGTTACAGTTTTTGCTTTCTGTACGTACCAAATTTTATGGGCATTTTATAAGAAAATTTTGCTGTAAATCCTAAGAAAATATTTCGAAGTGTTCAAGACAGCAATTGAAAAAAAATATAAAATATCTATTGCCATGAACACAAATGTCTTTAAGTATTTGACATCTGTCACTTCTGTCAGAGTTCGTTTACAAAAATTAACAATAGATCCACTTTTTCACTATTATTCGTTTTTATTATACATACAAAGGTTACAAATATTGTTAGTATAATCAATTTCGTAGAATGTTTTCAAACTACATGTAAACAAACTCACAGAAGTGACAAATGTAAAATACTTAAAGACATTTGTTTTCATGGCAATAGATATTT
>JAFFZR010025298.1:0-17816 GCA_018397195.1 Lethrus apterus | reverse complement strand
TCGTAAACACGCCGAAACTCTTTGATCTTACCGCTTTCGAGCGGGACTCGAAAAACAAGACTGCAACTGTCGCAGAAAACTCGAGTCTTCAAAAAGTTTGTAAGAAGTTGCAGTTTTGTTTTTTTCGACACGAGTTTGTGTTGTGTTTTTGTTTTGTCCGTTTGGTGGAAAACCGCCTTTAAAAACATTATAGAACGCTTTTATAAATTTTGTTCCAAACTTTATCACCACACTGTATGTAGAATTCATACAAAATTCAAACGACCTATATTAAGGTGGCTAATTATTTTTAATTCAAAAAGTCAAAATTTATTTGAAATTATTAAAATTCAAAAGTCAGTTAAGTCAGTTTTTAAAATTTAGGTTGGGTTCGCTTCGTAATTGAAATTCAAAAAAAAAAAAAATTCATTGATTGTATGGATTACGTTCGCTCTGTAATTGAAATTATTTGAATTCAAAATAGTCAAAAAGTCAATTTCTGGTTTCTACAGCTCATGAAAAAGGAGTACAAAAATCCATATAGGAGTACGTTTGGTCACCTTACCTATATGAACAATTGCCGCCTTAAGAGATTGCCGCCTCAAGAGACTGGCGCCCCAGGGCTATAGCCCATTTAGCACTGTGGTTAGGGTGGCTCTGCTTATTGGCTTTAAATGATAGATAAAAGCATTAGATTATTTCAGATAGTGTTTGTATAAAAAAATATCGAATTTTATTAACATTTTATGATAATTATTTTCTCATTATTATCAAATTACCCAAGTTTTTTAATAATAATTCCAGGTCTCGAAAAAAAAAAATTAAATTGTAACAAATTATTTTTAAGTTCACTTCTTAAGCTGTAATTATCAAACACTACATATCGGACAACTCCTTTTTAGTTTTAAGTTTTTGATTTATAATAGCATTTTTAATAATAAACGTCGCCAAAACCAAAGTAATGATCATAGGGAATAGGGAACCAAACATAAAAATAAAACTAGACGAAAAAGATATAGAACAAATAGAAACATTTAAATATTAAGAGTAAATATACAAAAGAATGGAAAGGAAGAGGCTGAAATCAACACCAGAATTGAAAATACAACCAAACTCTTCTACACACTGAAGAACACATTCTTAAGGAATAAAAAAATATCGAAGAAAACGAAAATGACAATGTACAGTACAACATACAATTCTGATATACGAAGGTGAAAGCTGAGTGTTAAGCAGCCAAATGAAAAACAAAATACAGGCGCTAGAAATGAAATACCTAAGAAGCGTTAAAGGTATTATTCGAAGAGATAAAATACGAAATGAGACAGTTATAGAGCAGAGCTTAATGTTGAACCAGTTCTGGAAAGCATAGAGAAACAACGTCTAAAGTGGTATGGGCATCTAGTAAGGATGGAAGATGGAAGACAAACGAAAAGAGTATGGCTAGCTAAATCCACACAGAAAAGACAAAGAGGAAGACCAAGGAAAACATGGAACCAAGTAGTGGCAGAATCTTTGAAGGAACGAGGAATATCCTGGAATGAGGGGATGAAAATGGCAAATACGAAAGAATGGGCAACATTTATTTATTCATGAAATTATTTTATTTTAATGATTGATTTATTGTAACTGGATGTGTATTAGGATCTTGTAATTTAGCACCTTAACATCTTAGGGTAATTTAAGGTTATTGATTAATAATAATAATAATAGCATTTTTTTAATATCCCATGGATAAATCTTGACACGAGTTCGACTAGGAAGTCACTATATCAAAGAATTGCTAGGACACATCATTTTTTATAATTTTGTTTAAACATACATATGCAACGTGTGAAAATGACATTAACGACAGTTATCTATCTATGATAATAAACTAATAACAAATAACAAACGTTTATCAAATTGTGATAACTATTGATTAATGTTCACTTCATTTGATAAAAAATATTTAATTGTTTATCTACAGTTTGAGTTTGAAGGATGAAAACAAAATTTATTGTTTATTTAAAGGACACAAAAAAACCCACATTAGGTGTTATGTCATATGCAAATCGCGCTTCATTATAAATACACATGAAGGTTTTTTTAGTATACAAGTCAGTAGTGGTCCGGCTGTAGATTAAATAACACGACATGATTTCGCTGGTGTTTATAATAGTTGCCTTAACCCAATATGCTCAAGGTAAATATTAATTCCTATATACCTAATGTTTTTTTAATAATAAAAATTAAAGATTTCAATTTTCTACTCATTTAAAATAAATTATAGCAAAGCATATATACTTTTTAGTTTCGAAATTCAATAAAGCTATTGTAAAAACTATAAGTACATGAAATTGATAGTAAAACAATTTAAGTAAATGTTTGAATTTATAACTCTATTGTTTCCAATATTATAAATTCGATTTTTATTAAACTAAGTTACAAATATCTAATAAATTTAATTACAAAGTGGACAATTGTTGGTTAATTAATTTCTGTTCTACATATTTATTATTAATTAATAATTTTATAATAAAAATAATAAAATTACATATTTTTTTCATATCATACATCGAATTGATTATTTTCTTTGCAACTTATTACTTGTTTTATATTTATTGGAAAAATGTCGTATGCTATTTTATGCAAATCGTATTATAACTTTCAGCAAAAGTTAGATTTTCCAAGAAAAAAACCTTTGCAACTGTAATGTAATTTTAATGCATCAAGTTTATATTTTCTTTAAATATAAACGATGAAAGCACTTGTAGCTTGTTTTCATCGTTTATCTTACAGCTTTATGATCAGAAATTACTAAATCCCATTATCGTAAAAAAAACATAATCAAGTTTAATCACGTTTTTCTATTACATGAGTTGTTGTTATAATAATAATAAATGTACACAATAAAATTACATAGAACAATTCTAAGAACAATCAATTTTTAATTCAAAACGCGTTTGTTCACAATATTCAGAAATACATCTTCAAAACGACAAAAATATTAAGATTAGCAACGTATTTGTTGATAATTTTTAGTGACAAATTAAATTAACTGATTTATTTCAAAATCATCCCGAATTTTTGAAATATTAGCTTTTGAATACGTTATTACAATTTGTTTATTGCGCGTTACTACACCGTCGATGGCATTCAATATTAGGTAAAAAAGAATAAAGAATTGTTACATTTATTGCAGCTGTTTGCAATGGCGGTTGTAGCGAACCAACGTCAATCTACGAAGACATAGGATGCAAACCGATCTACGATAGTCCTGACGATTGCTGCCCTGTTAAATACGACTGCGGTCACATGGCAAAGAAACCTAATGGGACATGTTTCTTACAAGGTGTTCCGTATGAAATTCAAGAATCTGTACCGCAGGATTTAACATACTCATCGTGTCAGGTTGGCTGTAAATGCTTTGACAGAGACGGGTAAATATCGCTTTCCCTTTGCAGTCTTACATTTCTCTTTATCATTCTTATTTGAATTTGCTCTAAAAATATTTTATTATCTACAAGTCTAGGCATGTAACCAATCCGTTCAAAGCCCCATTTCTCATTTCCTTTTTTGTAGATCCTGTTTGGATTACTTTTAACTCTTTTAACAGTTAAAGCAATACTTATTTCCAGCGCAACATTATAAATTAATGTTAATAGGTGATTCTACTCTTAAAACAATGTTTCCATAAATATTGTACAGGTTGCTTCTGAAATCGGTATCAGTATTTTAACAGGTGATAATTAACATTAGCCTAAACCAAAATATGTTAAAGAGTGTACCAGAAAAAAATATTTTACTCACAGTAAAATAACTACACTCAACATGACGCACATTCAAATGGCTACAGGACCGTACCTAGAACGCATATAAAAAATGACATTTTCCGAATATTTAAAATGACGATAGGGCCCTCGTTTTTGTAGATTTCAGTTTGGGCCAAGGTCAGCTACCACTTGCAAAAATATACCTCTTTCAGAAACGCCTGTATATGTTACAGTACATGTACAACATAGTATGTGTATTCCTTAATATTTTAAAATAGATAAATAAGAAATACATCAGGCTTGTATAATAGACTTATATCATAAATAAATTATACAAAACTTTTTTTTCTAAAATTTCTATAAACTATTGTTTAAAGTTGAATGTCACTAGTTTTAGTTTGGAAAGTCAGGGGCCAAGTTGGGACATTCCGCTTGACGACTTTGAACTTGGCCCATTCTTATTGATAATTATTGCAAATAGCATTGTAAAATTATTTCGATGATGTTAAGTATGTATTACGTATGTTTTTACATAATTTATCGGGAAATTGTTGTCGTTAGTAACATCAACTGTGTGATCATATTAATTCTTTAAGAACAGTATTCTGAACAGAGCTATTCTGAAACAAGTATGTTTAAATTTATTTATATTATATGGTAGGAATCATGAGAGCTGGCGCGTCAAGGTCATATTTGAATTATATGAATCAAGTTTCAGAAATCGCATGTCTATTATCATATGTTATATACATTTACTATATTACAGACTTCATATTTATCGATAATCTATATAACCTAGAAAATAGGTTAGCACAATACCGTTGACATGTGACATGTCAATCTTGCATTTAATAACGACATACGTTTTTGTTGTTCCATATAATTTACATAGCCGACGTACGTTTCAGTTTTTATCTCTTTCATCAACATGCGAACCGAATGCCAGTAGGAAACTCATAGTGTCGAAAATTGTTGCATACAAATGGCCTTGACACGCCACCTCTCATGAATCCGACCACACGATGATAGTGTGAAAGTTAAAACAAAAATTGTTTCCTGGCCCATATAAAGGAAATGGTTAACCCATGCTTCCTGTGCGATTTAAAATTCAAAAACTTATTAAGGGCATATCTCTTTTGTCTGTTGAATTTCTTTTAATTTAAATGAATACATTCAAATTGTATTCGATTATATTCTGTGTTCCTTTCCTTTGCAGTTTCACATTTCTAATATTTTATAGTTGTTACTTAGCATAGAAAATATAACAGTAAGTTATACAAATCATTCATTGTTTTGTGATATCTGGGCTATGTTTTATCAGAAAATGAATCAAATATTTTAACAACTTTATGTTGGGCACAGTATTTGAAATTTAAAAATTGCCGCCATGACGCCGAGAGTTGGTGACACTGAGAGTTAATGGCGGAAGAGCCATGGACGTTCGAGTTAGAGTTTTGAAAGAACTTTATTATTTATGTGGAAATAAAATTATTAAAAAAGTAAGCGGTCTGTTTAAATTCTGAGAAAGCACCCTAAAATTTAATAGGTAATTCTTCAATGTTATTGGCTTTTGTAACCTAATTGTTGGCAAGAAGACAATCACCTTAGTAATTTCTTATGGATGCTATTATTGCATACTAGATAGATAGATAATGTGAATGTGCTAAGTACTTTTCTTTTCCAAAAATGTGTACTTTTTTATCATGAAGAATTGATAGTTATCGACTACTCATGAGTGATTACAATAATGAGCAGTTTGTCGGAGTTTCAGAGATATAAAAATTTTAATTGAAAAAAATTAACAATGTTATAGTCCACTCAAACATATCCGTATTTTTTCACACTTCAGACCACAATTTGTGTGTGCCTCTCTCCAATGTCCCCCCACACGGGTGCAACCTGGATGTTTGCCAAAATATGAACTAAACAAATGCTGTTCAGTAGGACACAACTGTCGTAAGTATTTTCATCGAAAAACAAAATCAATTTATACAAAAAATAACTAACGTCTTTTCTATATACAAAATAATAAATAAAATTTAATGAATTAAAGTATTTTTTAAAGTAATCACAAATATTAAAATGTTTACGATTTTAGAGCCTTTTGACGATCTCGCCAAATGCATTGTTAACAACAAAACATATATCGAAGGGGAAAGGTTCTATCCAGAAAAAGACAGCTGCGTGGAATGCGTCTGCCAGAAAGATTTTAAAGGAGAATTTATTGAACCTTTCTGTCAAAAAATCAAATGCCATGCTGAATTACGACATGCCAGAGATATAGAAAATAATTGCGCTGTTGTATATACAGGATCCGGTAAATGCTGCCCATATACATTCCATTGCCGTAAGTATTCTAACTTCCTACGTACATATGTCATATAGTTTTCTCCTTTAGCTGAAGAAAACGACAACATCATCAAAACATCAAGAACTATAGAAGGAGGTATATTTTTATATCTGTTTGAAACATTATATTTTTGTTGTTTTTTAGGCTCTACGTGTAAATTTGGAGAGAAAGTTTTGAACGTAGGAGACCGTTTCGAAAAAGTTGAAGTAATTAATAATTACGACACCGCGGTCACCAAATGTCAGTGTTCGGTTCCTCCATTAGTAACTTGCGTGTACGAGCATGTGATTAATAAGGAAAAAGTGCCTGAACATTTGAAGCAGTATTATAATTAAAATTATTATTTATATAAAAACCAATTATAGGTCTGTTCGAACAAACAATCCGTTTCATTTGTGACTAACTTAAAGGGTTGGAGTGCTAAGATATAGGTATCTCGGAAAGCAATTCGTTTTGCCGGACGAGTTATGGGAGCTGGAGTGGGACAGGCTGCTTGCCTTTGTGGAGGCAGCCGGGTTCCCCTAGCAAGTCCTCTATGATGCGGATGCACAATGGGCCCTAGGCCTAAGTGCTGCGGACCCCTTTAGAGTCTGCCCGTATTTCTAATAATAATAACTTCAAACAACTGAAATTCGCTCTGTGATAGGCCAACACAATCCGAAATAGTTCGGGATTGTTTGCTTGAACAGACCTAATATGTTTTTGGTATAATGATTATTATATTATTTTGTATTGTTAATAAACGATGTATTAACGTTTAATAAATATAATTTTATATATGTAATGTGAGTTGTGCGAGAAAATGTCGGATTTCATGTCTTCCAGTTTGATGAAAGTAAACACAAAAAATATTTGCAATCTGTAATTACTAATTATACAGAGAGGAACAATTCGTTTGCATAGAGAAAAAATTGTCAATTTTCAGGAAATATCTGCTCCTAATTGCAAGCAAAGTAGTTTGCTATAACAATGCCTTTTTGCTGTTGCTGTCTCTGCAGAAGAAAGCCTTTTGGCACAAACATAATTAATTAGTCAACTTTGTCTGTACCCTACAAACAATAACAAATATGAATCTCTTTTCAGTATAGTATTTGCCCAACTATGTGTTATTCATAGTGGAGAAATTTGAAACTATATAAAAAAAATAACTCATAAATCAATTTTAACGTTTTATTATCAATTAACAAAAATAATTGAGCGTTTCTCAAATATAAAATTAATATAAAAACATTATAAATATGTTAAATATTAAAAAGTAACACTTCCGGGTGGTAAACTTGCATTACATAGCCTATAGCAACGCATATCATTTATTAACCTCTGCAGTTGTTGAATAAAAGTAGGCATATCCTAAAAAAATAATTCCGTTTCTCAAAATTTCATTCATTATTTCTTTTTAAATTTTTGAAGCGTCACTTACAGTATCACAATTGATATTTTGTTGTAATGACTGACACTGCGCTTGAGTCAACCCATCCATATTTTGGAACAAATGCGGGAGGAAGGTACCAAAAAATCCCTGGTAGTTCACTGTAGCCAAATTGTAGATCGCTAAAAGTATGTCGTCCGTTAATAAATTATGAGTTTTGTCGAGCAACGTTTGTATGAGAACAGTCAGAAACTGACTTAATAGTTGATCCCTAAATAATCCCTGTAAAAATAAAACAGAAATAAAAAATGGAGAAAATATAAAAAAAATGAAGATTGAAATAAGATGGAAACACTATATAATCAACGTAAAATTAATTTTTTTTCACCTTATGATATAACTTCCATTTGTTGTTGAGATCTTCTAGAGAACTTAAACTTGTTTTAAATGTGTTAATATCTGGCTGCAAAAGCGACTGACCAAATACTTGCAACACTGCTAACAATTGTTCAGGTTGTTGCGGACTGTCTGATCCATGTTCTGACTCACTACAACCTGGAGAATGACCCAATTTGACCTGTGATATGTAGAAATAACTCCATCTATGCAGAAGAATACTGAAAATAAACAATAATTTGCGTTTTCAAATAAGAAAGTTTCAAGATATCTTTACCTGTGCAATAGTTTTAATAGAGCAATAATAATATCTGGATGTTCATTAGCCTGACGAATTATTACTGGATAAACATTTTCCATACAAAGTTGTAGAATTCCAGGCAAGAAACTTTTGTAACAACCTCCTGGTGCTTCAACAACCAGTTGTAGAATTTGCAACAGTTTATCGAGCCCAGCAAGATTTTTTACTTGTTGTTCCCTGAAAGCTCAACAATAAAAATTCCTGTATTAAAAATATAATTCTTACCTGACAGTAACTTCTAAAAAAAGCTCGATTGCATGCTTGGTAGCTTCAACGCCCATTTGCTGTTGTAAAACACTAAAAACATTTAAGAAAAATACCAAGATGCAATCGCTTACTTCACTATATCTTGCATAGGTAGGAAACAATATTAATGAATGTTCAACACAGTTCTAAAAATTAAATTATAAAACAAGTCCAATAAAGCAATAGTTGAATATAATTTACAAACCTTAATACCCATATATAACAATTTTTTTGATGATGTTGGATAATTTTTACAATAATCAACAATATTTGACAGTATAGGTAGCACATCACTAACAACGTCCTTCACTTTCGCATGATCACTATGTGGCGTTAGATCTCTAAAGTCTCTAGTCAGAGAATCAAAAAAGGAGGAAATTAATAAATTCCTCTTGTGTGCATCTGCTTGAGATAGTTCACCCCAAGGTCTTATTAAAATATTGCAGTATGCACAGTTCACAACTTCACCAGTTATGGTGTTGCGGTATTTGAAATTCGATGCATGTTGTAAAAATTCGACAACAAGAGGTATCTTTATTAATGATGGCGGAAATGCAGTACCAGAAAGACTAAGCAGAAGATGGGCAGCTGCATGGGTTACTTTTGGAGGCTCCACATGATCCAACTGCAGCAATGGCAATGAGATTTTCACGAGTTGCTCGAGATTCTTGTAATCCTTCCCACCGTTGTAGGACAACCAAAAGCTCCATGTTTTCAATGCTGCCAACATTTGGCTTTGACTAAACAAATGAAAATGTTACATCCCAATTATAAATTGTAATTATCATTGATATATAATTCTACAAAACTACTTACACTTCAGTAAAATCATCAAGCAACTTATTATCATTCATTTTTAAGTGATAGAACCTAATATCTGTAGCTAGAGAGGCACTTTCAATTAATTTAGATATTAGACTTTCGATTAAAATAGGTGAAGTCATTTTGTTACATTCATTTGTATCTGAAATAAAATAAGATGAAATATTGAAAATTAAGATATAAACTTACCTTGATCGATAAACAAAGTCGATAACCTAGCTAAAGTTTGTGTTAAAGAAGACAGATCCCTAAGTATACAATGCAGTCTTTGAGTTTCCGAATATTCTAATTTTAAAGTACCACTTACGTGATCTACAGCATTTCGTAACATGTAGTACACGTCGTTTGTCGTTTTCCATGGTACCAGCTGGAAAGGAATTCTATATATTTTGTTTTGTAAAAACAAAACTTACAATTTGGTTGAAAGTTTCTGACGGTGCAAATTCGGCAATCATAGCAATCACTTCGATTGAAGTTTTCAGAAATAACTGCCATTCAGTTTCATTCTGCAATATAAATCATTATTTCTGAGTAATAATGAAACATATTTTAACCACAAACATTTTTATAGTAATGTATTATCTTGAGTGTAAGGATGATGTGAAATTTTAATTACTTACATCGTCATTTGTATTTTCATTGTTCGTTTCGTTTAACTGAGCGTAATTGTAAGTAAATTGCATTTTGTTCAAAACGGCAGTAACTAGACCCTGTAGCGCCTCTGAATACCTATAAAAGATATTTTATTTATTAAATAACATTTGGTGTAATAAATTAAGACTTTTTTTTTTATTAATAATAATGCTATCTATCTGCCCTTCTTTAATTTTTCATCACTAGATTTCACTCATTTTCATTTCAAATCTGTTTCTTCTCTTGCATTACATTCTCACAAGTCCCCCAATGGCGACACACACAAATGTTGCCACGTCTTTTCATTCAAGGCCAGTCTACGTTTAAAACGGTTGCATCCAGAGGATACAAAAATTCATTATCATTAATGTAGTTTTACATGAAACCTAGATCTTTTGATGTGGCAGTTAAGCTTTGATTATACTTTTATGGAATGTAGCAAAGATATAATTTTTATTACATTCTGCACTAGAATGAATATAGTCCTTGTGCAAACAATAATAAAAAACCAAATCAGTATCGAAACTCCACAGATAATAATTTATTATGAGGTAATCCAAGCTCACATCTCCCGTGACATTAATAACTTTACAAGCTTTGTTTGTTTTTCTTCCATACATCCACAGATCTACTCCAATATGTACATCCATTTTCCTAGCTTTTGGTGAAGTTTTATATAAAAAATACTTCTTTACCTGTGAGCGTTTTGCGGTTTAATCTGTTTAATAAAGGCAGTCCACACGGACAAGCAGCGTAAGTAGCACTGCAATGATGGTAGTTGCATCGTTAGTTGGAACAATAATGAAAGGAATTCCAATGCGGAAAATCTTGGCTCAGATTCAAGTCGCCATAAGTGTTGTTCCATCAGTAGACACAGTAACTCAGCCAATTTTTCTATAAAACTATCAAAAGTATTTACAAATTATACCAATTTATTTGTTTATAATTTACACATTGTTGTAATAACCTTTTAATACGTGTCTACAGATTTATATGCAAGGCATAAAATACTGTAACTTTAATACTCATTAACACTTGAAGTGCAATATGTGCAATATAAGCTATTTAATTATTTTTTGTATTTTAATATAATTACCATTTCTGGTTCGAAACTTACTCAGAACTTAATGTTTCTATCCGGCCAGATGATGAACAGGTAATATCTCTCAACAATTGTACAGTGTGATGATACAACTGAACAAATAAATCTTGACTTCCAGGGGGGACACATTTTCTATATAAAAGTTCATTTAAAGCAGAAATTGCTAGTAGACACATATCATCATCATCCTATAAATTTTATGTTAAAAAATGATAGTTGAGACAAATCTATAACAACCTGTGCGTAACTTGACACATGTGTGAAGTTAAAAATAGGACTGATGACTTGCACAGGAATTTGTGTGAGCTGAGACCATGTAAATAAATGTTGAATAGCAGTAAGAGCTTCACGCACAATGGCTGTCGTGTCAGGTCGAAATGAAGCCGTTGAGATTTGGTGAGCAAAATTAGGAGCAGAGCTTGGGTGAGTCGGTGAAGGCGGAGGTGTTGCAGTTACATTATGACGTGGTTTGTTACCTAAAAAATATCAAATCAAAATATTTACGATTCTTGTAAATTAGCATTAAAGATTGAAAAATAAATCCAACCTAAATTGTCTAGAATGCCTATTAAGATTTGGAATACTTCCGGAATGTTTTGTTGAAGCAATCTGGTTAATTCGTCTTTTCGATAGGAATTCAAGTCAGGTCTAGGACTCATAAGTTCTTCACTTGTCATTCTCAACAATACTAAACCGAGCAATTGACCCTGTTGTGATTTTAAGAGCTATAACAAAAATACACATTTTCTGCTATTATAACATGTCTACGTCTACTTTAAATTTATTTAACCTGTATTATATTTGTAAAAAAATCTGGATAAAAATGAGGCCAATCATATCTGGCAATATCGACGGTCAATTTTGCTAATTTGTTCCTTATGAAAGGTGGTGCTGTGTTATCTTGCTCCACATAATAAGTGTAAAGTGTGCTCTTCAACTGTACACGGTGTTCCCATTCTAAGTTATTCCACTGTCTATTTATCACAGACTATAAAAACACAGATATAAATTAAATCTCAAACAATTATAAAATATACCTCAATTGTAGACAAGGCATACATGGACACATACTGACTAGAGGTATGTTTAACAAAATACATGCAAAGCTTCCAAGAATCCTTTTGGCAACTGAAGTTATCCAGCTGCGTCTCAATTTCGTGCTTTCTAATATTCGTCGTTCCGGGACAAAAGAATTCTTCCATTAATTGCTCTAGCGCAAGTAAAGCATCGTTTTCATTCTGATACTGTAAAAACGCCGAAAATTAGTTAAATGTTAAGTGTGAGAGGTTAGAATCGGAAAATCCATAGATATATTTAGAACTCATCTTAACTTACCATCTTTAATTAATCATCCGCATATTTTCCGTTAAATACTTCGCAATATTAATTTGTTAGTAAAAATGTTGGTTAATATATCATTTTTGACGTTTAAGACAAAGCGATTAGGGATTTTCTCTGTCAGCAGTTGTATAATTTTAATAATTCAAATTTCGGCGGGTAAATTTGTTTGCTCTTTTGAACAATGCGAGGTGTTAAATTGTTAGAATGCCTTCTCAGAATTTAAACAGACCGCTTCTTTTTTAATAATTTTATTTCCACATAAATAATACACAAAGTTCTTACAAAACTCAGTAAACTCGAACTACTGGAACCACTGTCTTTGGTCATTACCTCCCAGTGTTACCACATCTCGCCGTTATGGCGGCAATTTTCAAATTTCAAATTCCGTGCCTATTATGATATTATATTTGCATTTGAATAATATCTTTATATACAATAATTGTATATGTACAATAATTCATTACTTGACTAATTTATATTTATAGCGTCATCTTTTTTTTACATTTTACGATTAAAATTATGGCGGGATAAAATGGTCTATTGCTTTTGGCATTTTACATACAGAGGACATATAGGTTTGTATGCAGCAATAAAGTTTGGTTGAAAACTTCACAATGGAAATAATATTCCCCGGGCACACACTTTATTGAAATTGTAATAGTGTGGTTTAACTTTATTCAAAGTTACAAACTTAACATCATCTGCACATGAAATGTTTATGATACGTGCAACAAGTAAGTGGTTTCGGAACTCACATATTTTACTCCTACGAAACTTTTCGTTTTGGTGTACATGTTCGAGATTAACCTTATACATGTTATAAGGTTAATCTCGATAAAAAAAATATATTTTAATTTTCACAATGAAATAAATGTATTACTACAGTTTTCTTCTTGTTTTGTACGCTATCTTTTACCTTTCTTTTCCAGTTAGTGATGTTAATCTTTTTTAAATCTTTTAATGCTTCCTTGTTTTTGGACTTCCTTCTCTTTTCTTCCCTCCTATGCTACACTCCAGTACATTTTCTAACGTTCCTTGTTACATGGCCCAACCATCTCAATCTTTGTTATTTTATAATTCCTATTATGTTTGGGGCGTTGGCGTTGTATAGATCTTGTAACCCCTTTTTAGTTCTTCTGGTATTAATACTGTTTATTTCCAGCTCTAAGGCATTTTTTCCTGTGTCCATATTTTTTCTAAAATTTGTTGCATCTATTTCGCTATCTCCACCATATTTGTATAATTCTGAGGTCATTTCGTTGTTGCCAGGACTTTTATTATTTTTGAGTTTTTTTTTATTATTTTCTTTACTTTATTTAAAGTTGGTCGCTGTTGCTTTCGTCCATTTCATGTTCATATTCTACTGTATTATTTAATAGCTCATTAAAATGCTTTTACTGTAATTCTAGAATGTCTTTTCTTCTTTTCAGATTAGATGTCCATCCTTAATCTTATAAAATATTGTTTTTACTTGGTATCCGTTTGTTTCTCTTTCCAGTCCGGGATACTTATCATTAATCTTTCATTATACTCTCTTTTCCTTCCTTCCTTTTATATGCCACGTTTACTTGCTCTTCTTCAGTTTTTAACATTTAATTTTTTTATTTCCATATTTTTTTGTCCATTAAAGGCAAACAAAAATTAGTTTATTATTATTATTAACGCTTGATGTAATATTTATATTTTTTACTGCAAAAATTTACTGATTCATAAATTGTGTCCATAATCCATAATTTGTCATTCCCGTATATATATTATCTTACCCTGGTATATACCGAATATATTGAGACATATCGGCGAAATTTTAACCCTTGTGAATATTTTTTCTCCTCTTGGCTATTGAAAATCGTCGAATACCCCTTCCGGCTTGAATAGCAATTTGCATCGTAATATATTTACGCCGAAGATTGCAGCCCCTAGTGGCGAATAAACGTCTGCTTATCGCAGTTTTCTATTGAAATGTTATCTTTATTTATGTTCACGTTTTGGTTTTAAACGCAACAATGCTGAAGGACGCTTCAACTTTATACTCCATTTTCTGTCGATGACACTTCACATTTATTAACAAATTTTATATATATATTTTTTTATTTTACGTTGTTTACTTATTTATAAATTATTTGTTCACATAATAAAAGAATGAAAAAATGTTTATAAAAATTACATTATAGAGATCTGAAATAAATACAACGTTCTTATTTATTTTCAATATTTAAATATTATTTTTAAGGAACAAAATATGTATAATCTCATTAGTATTTATTTTGAGACACTTTTGTTTTACAAAATTCGGTATCTTGTATGCGATATTCAGTAGTATTCGGAACATTCCATTCTATTTCCCATATTTCGCGAATTAGGTTGTCTTTTAACTTATTCCATATTTATTAGTTTTGTTCGGTTTTAAATTATGTATTATTTCATCAAATTTTTCTAATATTGGCATACCCTTTCTTCACGTTTCTGCTATCTCTTTCTTCATTTTTTTCTCATCGTTCTAGCCACCTTTACTTTTCGACAGATTCTTGAAATAATTTTCCCGTTTATTTCTATCGATATTAACTGATATTCTTTTTCTTTTCGTTTGTTTTGTAATAAGACTGAATAATTTACTATTATCTTGATGATATCTATTTTATTAATAAATTGCTCGATCTAATTTTCTTTTTCAAATTTAAATATTTAGATACGTCTTTATTATTATTATTTATTTATCTTTATCTTTAGGTACATCTTTATTATTTTTATTTTCTTATTTATTTATATCGTGCTGGGTCTTTTCTCCCTGTACTTATTTGTTCTTTTGTTCTTCTTAATTATCTTCACATTCATTATCGAAGCATCGATTTTTTGCTGTTTTGCTGTTTATTTATTTGCTTCCATTCTTCGTCTATATTTCATTCTTTTCATTCATTGTGAGCTTCAATTTAATATTTTCAACATATTTTTTCTTCCTTTTTCAAAATATGTGTAACTGCCTGGGTTTTAAAAGAGGTTATTTGCGAACTTATGATTTATATGGAAAGTATTACGTCATTTGCCGATGGAAAAAGTGTCTTTGTGTTTTTTCAATATCTTGAAATATAAATATAAATAGATTTTATATTATGATTAATATGAAAAAAATATGAAATTTTTAATTAAATTGTTTCTACCTGATCTCGTTTCCTCACTAAAACCGAATATTGAAATTTCACAATTTTTAAAAAATAATCTATTGTATTTCACACATGTTTTCTTCGGCATTTGATGCAGTGCTTGCTACTTTGGAGTAGTTTATGACTCGTTCACCAAGGATAATTTACAGAATAAGGCCAGAAAGCTGTTAAAAATAGTTATGACAATCGTAAAGTTTACTTGGTGCAAAATAAAACTGATGCAAAATAAAACGAACAATCTGAAATAATCAAATAAATGTCGATATAGAGCCCGAGGTGCGCATCAAAACGAGAGCGATTATGGATGTAACACAAGAAAGGAAATGATTCTAGAGAATCATTTCCTAAGCTAGAGCGCAGTATGCTAAAACGAAAAGGAATGGAATACACAATAATAATAAAATATTTAGTTGGATTGTAAAAATCAATGAGATACCTTGGAAAATTCTAACAGTAATCAAATAGCCGTAATATCAGTAATTCAATTCAATTTAATGATTTGATATTTGGATATGGGAGCTTTCATCCTGTTTTCAAATTTTGACTGGAATCTGAATTTAAAAGAAAGAATTTTATTGCATAGCTTAAAATTAAACTAAAGCTTAATTTTCCGTTCAGTAATCGACAATTGCTTCCCTGAATTTTTGTAATTATTGTTTTAGTCTTCTTTACATTATTGTTAATTTTTATTAACAAAAAAAATTCAAATGCGATTACTAGGAAGGCTATACAATTTACATTACCCAACATCTTCATATAATAATCATGCAATTCAGATGTGCTTTTAAAAAAATAATAATATTTGTATGGATTTTCAAATCAAGGACTGAAAATGAATATTTCATTCAAGAAATCATTATGGTGTGCGTAGGAAACGGGAAACCAGAGTAGTTACAATGAAAAAGAATGAGAAAAGTAGAAATAATGTTAGTAAGTTGAGGAAATAAGAAAAAAAGAACCAATGGTGTATGGAATATAAAAAATATGTGTATTTAAGGAGAGGACGACTGCATGTGGGAATGTGGGATGGAAAAAGATGAGAAACAGACAGGTAGAAAGAGGAGGAAAATTAAATGGATTGTAAATAGTAAAAAAAAAATGAAGGACATGTTAAGAAATTTAATTTAATGTAAAACATTTTCTTATTAACTGTTCAAAAAAGTTTTTTTGCATTACGTGTAATAAATACATTTAGTTGTCATCTACAAATAAAACTTGTGTCGGTAAATCTTTATACGTACAATCTGTAAGGACCTGTAGTTAATAAATTGAGATGTTTCTGATTACAATTAAAAAAAAAAAAGATTAAAAATTGATAAATCGACGAACATTGCAATATTATTTATTACTTTTTATCAAAAGTAAGATCAAGAGTACTCAACTTTTGTCGGCAAGATTTTTATTTTGCATGAGCAGTGATTGCTTGGCAGTTAAACGAGACCAATTTGACGAAAAGATCACGGCCGCCCAGCGTGACGGGTTTTTTCCCAAGAATTTGGTCGTTTAATTGCCTTTAGCAATCACTACGAATAAAAAAAAAAAAAAATCTTGCCACACAAGAGTTGAGCACGAATGATCTTTGGTTGGAGAATTAACCGAATGAATTATAATAGTGTAAGCTGTCAAAATGACATTTAATCAAAAACCAATGACGTAGCTGCAAGAAAAGTACCATGCAATCTTTTCAGTTAAAGATTGTTGTAATTGGTATATGTATATGTGATCGTGGTTTTAAAATATCTTTCGTCCACATTAACATGAGGTTAATTATCAGGGATAATATAACCAGTCTTATGATTATCATCGGTGATAGCCCGAGTTAAAACCGATGAAAATTGACAGAGTTCAATTTTCTATACGTTTTAACGAGTGCTATCATCGTTGATTAATAACATAACACTTGTTATATTTGGTAAGAGAATATAATGAATGTTAGCAAAATAAATTTTTAAAGTCAAAAATTTTTAACGATCTGTCAGTTTGACAGTAAACAATTACAGTTACAGGATACTCAACACAACAATTATTTATTTCAAACATATTTTGAACGTTAAATGTACAGTTTCGATATACGGGATGTCCCCGAAAGGTCTGTACAAAATAATAACACATATTCCTGAGGCCAAAATAGGACGATTTAACCTAACTTACCTTCAAAGTTGCTTCGTTTAGCCGCTAGAGGGATGCAAATGTCCTGAAAAGAAATCGTTTTTTCGAGAAAACTTTCTAACGCTTATCGCGATTGGGACCAAATTTGGTATGTGGATTTGTACTAAAAGAAAGCATTATTTGACATGTTATTTTCCCTGCTGCGTGTTTTTTAAGTGGTCAAAAAATGGTCATCCACATCTTAAGAAGCTCATA
>JAFFZR010025297.1:0-17981 GCA_018397195.1 Lethrus apterus | reverse complement strand
TATTTAAAAACTTTGTGCACTCACGTTAAATGTTTAGAAATCCATGATCTAGTTATAATAAATACATACCTACATATACAGTGTGGTGATAAAGTTTGGAACAAAATTCATAAAAGCGTTCTATAATGTTTTTAAGAAAATCGCTCGGACAGGTCAATTTATCTTTTTAAAATGCCGTCTTCTGAGGTTAATTTTTTTGGAATGACGTCATTTGTTTTTGCACAATGACGTCATCATAATTTTTTTTAAATTACAACCCCCACTTTTTTCTTCTGGTTTTAATAGACCTTCTTACTACTTAAACGGTGCTGTAAAAAAATTGGTACCTTACATACAATTTTTTTGAATAAATGACATTTAAATTTTTTCTTTTAAACAAAAATTTTAATTTTTATAAGAAAAAATGTTATTTTTTTCAGAAAAGTTCTTATGTAAAGAATTAATTTGGTAATCACCACTTAAACATCAAGGAGGTCTATCAAAAGCAAAAGAAAAAAATAAGAGGCGTCATTTAAAAAAATCGATAATGACGTCATTGCACTTTAAAGCTTCACTCTTCGTCTTAGATACATAAATTACTGTTATTTGCTTTAATTTAGAATGTTTACAATTATTATTTTTACTAAATTATAACCACTGACGATCTGAAGTAAATGTGTCATTTATTCAAAAAAATTGTTAAGTGAGGTACCAATTTTTTTACATCACCGTTTAAGTAGTAAGAAGGTCTATTAAAAACAGAAGAAAAAAGTGGGGGTTGTCATTTAAAAAAAATTATGATGACGTCATTGTGCAAAAACAAATGACGTCATTCCAAAAAAATTAATGTCAGAAGACGGCATTTTAAAAACAAAAATTGACCTATCCGAGCGATTTTCTTAAAAACATTATAAAACGCTTTTATGAATTTTGTTCCAAACTTTATCACCACACTGTATATTGTTTACGTACCTCTTAATACTTTCATTAAGGCTGTTTTGTAAGGATCTTGTCACGTTATTTCCTACATCTCCGTTTGCTAATTTTTCATCTTTAATTATTTCGACGTACTCATCGCCCTTACGATTGAATACCAGGTAAAACGTAACTAAAAGACCTACTAATAAATGAGTTCCAAATACAAACATCGTCGCATTTCTAAAACCAATACTGTCGTAGAGTATACCACTTATGCTTGGGCCGATGAATGCACCCAAAGCAAAAGTGCTCGTCCACAAACCCGAAATTAATCCGAACGTTTCCAGATTGTTGGGAAATCCATATGCTCTGAAAAAAATACATTACATTGAAAATATTGAATTTTTTCCTGACAAAAAATTAACTACTGATATAGGAAAGGAATTCAATGATTTAGCTTATTTTTTAATTAAGTAATATATAGTTTTTGAAATCTATTTCAATAAAAATAAATTTAAAAAATATGCAATACGACTATTTCCTTAAGGAACATTCGGAATTATTTAAAATTATTGTTATTAAATGATTGTAACGTTTTCTCTTTTCAAATCATCGTCGCAATCAAATCCAATTTGCTAATTTGTATGTGCATTGAAAAGCTTCACGGAAGAACTGTCATAATTACCGCGTAAACGAAGAGTCCTTGAAGTTCCTCATTCCGATGGAAAATTTTAAAACATATTGTAATTTAAAATGCAAACTATTACGACGCATTCTGTAAACAATGCGTTTCCAAAATTACATAATTGAATTATGCATGTGCGGCCATCAGTGGTATTTCTTCGTAAAGAATATTTATAAATACTGGTAATTATGATCTATAAGTCACATTACTTACGATTATAAAAGCCTTTAATTTTAATCGAAAACCCTGTGTTAAGATTTTTGTATAAAAATATGTAGAAAAATGAGTTTAAATTAAATAGCATAATTTAAGTAACCTTCGTCAATTTGGAACATGTGACGCCCATAAACAATTTAGGAGGTCATGCTATTGTTCAAACGTAATTTTCAACTTTCCAGACCTTTAAATATATGATGACACAGTGTACTATCATCCTGAAAAATCATTGTTAAGCAGGACCGGTGCAAGGATGTCAGTTGCAACCAAAAACCGAAAAATTAATTTTGTAAACAAGTAAATTAAACAAAATAAAAATAGTATTACATCTAGTAAATTGTCTAATTAAATAAGGTTCCCAGGCTGTACAAATTCTTTAACTTAGAATTAAAACAATATGCAACTAAAACAATACACAAAATGTCTTTAGATGAATCTTTCTTTAACCTATTTATTTGAAGCCTATTAAATATTTATACTTTTCTTTGATGTTCTGAACCATCTACTTAGTACATCTTAGTGCTTCTTTTTCAAACGACAATTTTATGACCACAATGTATATATGACCACAAAGTATTTTTTCCGTTACAATCAAATGATTTTTAATATTTTCGAAAATCCTTTGCTAGGTCAATGGAGGTTGTTGCTTCCAAACTACACATCTGACAACAATATGAACAGAACGAGATTCAAAGAATGTAAGTAAACGGTTTATTTAAAGCCGTTTATTATTATTATTATAGTCGAGTCATGTTTTGTTCTTGCTGATTATTTTCTCCATACTTCAATGCTTTCTCCGATTATTTCATCTCATCCATTTGTCTTCCCATTTTTCAGTTTATTTATGATACTTAATATTTCAAAAATCTTGATGTCTTTCTCTCTTTCTTATCTTACTATTTCATATTCTCGTTGGTTTTTTGCTCATTATTCAACAGTTTACTGAAATGTTTTCTCCGTCCATCATTTATTTCCACATTATGTGTTATCAGTTATATGGTTTTTTTTTTGTATCATTCCTTCACATTATCTACCAACTGCGTCCCCTTTATTACAAAATTATATGTTCCATTCTGTCCAGTATCTTGTTTATATCATCTGTCCCCGACTATTGAATTTTCTTATTTATTTCTTTCCCAATTCAATCTTTTATGAATAAGTTATTGCTAACAACATTTTTGTGGTATTTGCACAGTTACATGACTTGTTTCCATTTTTCTTTGTCACTCATCACATATTGCTTCTTTGTGTGCGACTTCCATCATGTATTTATTTCTATTCTTTCCTCGTTATTTTTCCATTAAAATTTCATGTCTTTATGTTATAAAATAAGCCAAAAACACAAACTTTTCAAATGTCAATATTTTACCTATTGTGTAATGTATTGATGGCGAAACATTGTAAGTTTATATATGTTTTTCGTTTTGTTCCCTTTCTCTCGAATAAATTAAAGAAAATGACAAAGAACACTACATGCAATTTTAAAGGTACATATTACTTCAAAAATTTAGAACGACTACTTTCTTTGAATGGCAAAAAAGTCCTGCTTTAAGTATCATTATAATGTCATTATGTACGTTTTCTTATTATTTTGGGGTTTAATCGCCAACAGAGATTTCTGCTTGATGGTAGGGTTTCATGCTTTGTTTTATTGTTATACATCCATGTTTATAAAATAGTAGAGCTCAATGCATTTTTTTTTTTATTTTCCAAATGTTTCATTTAATTTTTAAAACATAATTACTTGTATTTCGTCAATTCGAATTATACACTTTATACAACAATATACAGTGTGGTGATAAAGTTTGGAACAAAATTCATAAAATCGTTCTATAATGTTTTTAAGAAAATCGCTCGGACAGGTCAATTTTTGTTTTTGAAATGCCGTCTTCTGACGTTAATTTTTTTTGAATGACGTCATTTGTTTTTGCCCAATGACGTCATTATAATTTTTTTTAAATGACAACCCCCACTATTTTCTTCTGTTTTTGATAGACTTTCTTACTACTTAAACATAACAATTTTTTTGAATAAATGACACTTTTAAATTTTTTCTTTTAAGCAAAAATTTTAATTTTTTGAAGAAAAAATGTTATTTTTTTCAGAAAGTTCTTATGTAAAGAATTAATTCGGTAATCACCACTTAAACATCAAGGAGACCTATCAAAAGCAAAAGAAAAAAATAAGAGGTGTCATTTAAAAAAATCGATAATGACGTCATTGCACCTTAAAACTTCACTCTTCGTCTTAGATACATAAATTACTGTTATTTGCTTTAATTTAGAATGTTTACGATTATTATTTATACTAAATTATATCCACTGACGATCTGAAGTAAATGTGTCATTTACTCAAAAAAATTGTTATGTGAGGTACCAATTTTTTTACATCACCATTTAAGTAGTAAGAAGGTCTATTAAAAACAGCAGAAAAAAGTGGGGGTCGTCATTTAAAAAAATTTATGATGACGTCATTGTGCAAAAACAAATGATTTTAAAAACAAAAATTGACCTGTCCGAGCGATTTTCTTTAAAAACATTATAAAACGCTTTTATGAATTTTGTTCCAAACTTTATCACCACACTGTATAACAAAATAAATAAAAATAATAAGTGTCGAGATCAATAAGTTGTCTCTCTATTGTCCAAAAATATTTGATCAAAATACAGAAAAGAATTCCCTTACTGAAATCATTCGATTTTTTATTTTTGTCGTTAATTCTTACCAATATAACAAAATTACACGATAATTAAAATCGTGTCTACATTTTCCTAATGTAGTAGAAAATAATTAATTTAGGTATATTTTTAATATCATATTTTAAAACTGGTAATACCTACATGCTTGTCCTCAAGGCGTCTGTGAATGATGCAACCAATTGGGCTGCAATTCCAAATCCGTGAATAACCAATCCCAAAATTGATAACCATAACATACTGAAAACGAACAATAATTAGTTAAAATTTTAACAGAGTTAACAGAAGCTCAAACTCAAATTCATAAAAAAGGGGGCCCAAATCCCAACCATTTTTTTTACAATATATAGAAATAAACTTTTGTTTTAAAGAACATTTTAGGTTCACAATTGACCCCCCCCCTCCAGGCTATGGAAGAAATAAATAACTTAAAAAATACACGAGCTGAAATTCCAAAATGAAAGTATGTATTCGTTTGTAAGTTATGTTGATAAATGAATCTTGAATAAGTTTTAAATACCTATACATTATTCTAATTTTCAAATCGTCAATTTTTAACACATACCGTTTTGGTCTCGATTAATTGTATTAGCCCCTTATGTTTATGAAACCAAGTAAGCACTTATTTTAATTAGACATTGTTTGCGTTGACTAAACAATTATATTTTAAACTGCATATTATTGGTTTTAACGAGCAATTATAGTAATATTGCAGTTCATGTTTTCATAATGATTTGTGTTATTTTATCACTGAGATTAATTTGCAGTTAATGATATCTTAAATGTCCGGAATTTATGTGCAATCATTAGCAATATTGTTTATAAAATACTGTCAATACTCGCTAACAACAAAATGTATTTTCATCTTAGGTTAGTTGCCCTCTTAATTTCTTTTTTTAATCATCTTTTTTTAAGCAAAAGTTTCGATTAAGTCAACTCCAAATTGTAAATGATCTATTTGCCGTAAAGTTTGTATTTTAAACATTAGAATGCAAACTGTACAACAATATGTAGGATAGAAGTAACAAAAAATGCTAATTTTTGACACAAATCAACACAAAATTAAAAATCTTAAGAAAACCAATAGGATTTTTTTAAAATTTATTCTTGAACAAATTATCCTTTTTTTATTTATTACAGGCTTATTTTCCGAAGACAATTATAGCATTAGCACATAATTCAACGCAATACTGACGTATGCTCACTTTCCTAATCAGTGGAAAGTCGCTGAGATCAACATGACATTAAAACCTGCAAAAACATCCAACGAATCGACCTCCTATAGACCCATTAGTCTACTACCTACAATTTCCAAGCTATTTGAAACTATTTGAAAAACTCTTTCTTAAACGATTAGAGCCGATAATATCTGAAAAACCCTAATTCCACACCATCGATTCCGGTTCCGCGATGATCATGGAACAATAGAACAAGCAAACTAGTAAAGCAAAGAAAAAACGATAAAAAATCGACCCACACCACATTTACCTTGCGACGCAATACCTGCCCATCAGTCTATCTAAACCACCAACAGCTTGTGGAGACAGATTCCACCAAATATTTAGGGATACCTTTAGAATAGACTAACTTGGAGGAAACATAATTTTACCAAAAGAAAGCAACTTGGGCTAAAATTGCAACGAAACGGTGGACAATCTCGACAAGACAGAATCGGTGTGCAAACGTGCTCGCGAGTGAATTGTTCAATACACAGGGTGAAGTGCGCAGACTGAAGCGATTCAAGCCAACTGACCAAACATGTAGATTTTAAACAATACCACGTTACATAGGTTATACATCTGTTAGTAGATTAGTAATAGGGAAATTTCATTGGAAATCTTCTCTACACGTCCTATTAAAAGTCAAAACTTTACCTTATTGTTCCGTAAAAGATTTTTAAATAAATTGGAGGCTTTTTTTGGAATTGACATTTTTAAAAATAGTTCTAATTGTGAAAACTTACGTATCGACTGGAATAAATGGAGCAGGTCCAATCAAAGCAAATCCCATTGCAACCAATATAGTTCCCATGACAGTAATGATTTTAGGCGGACAAGTTCGGTCACAGAACCAACCCCAGAACGGCGCCGTCAATGCATACGTCCCACCGTTGATGACAAACATCACACCCAAAATTACCGGAGATAATTTAAACGGTCTGAGATGCGGTTCCAAAGTTGCCTGTAAAAATCCTATTGACATGCTCGTAACAATGATGCTAAAAGCAGATAGCAGGACGCCTGGTATTTTCAAAGCTTTATAAATGGACGCTAAAAATAAGGAAAGAAATTAATTGTAATCCAAAACGATAGCCTTTGATAATTAAGTGGAGACAACAATATCATTAATTGAAAAATACATTCGACGCAAAATATACTTACGTCCTTTAGCGTGATCGTGACCAGCGTCTTGAGTTGGTAGCACGAAACCAGTAAGAATTGCTGCTAAAAACAACGCTGTGCCCAAAACGGCAAATGGCGTCGTATAACCACCAATTTGATAAAGGGCACCACCAACTGTTGGACCGACTATTAAACCGAGACCGAAAAATGTTTCTAATGATGCCTAAAAATTCATTTTAAATTATTACATAATAAATAAAAATATAAAATATACTTACAAATGTTGTAGCGACGTTATTAGGAAATTCTTTGGCTATGATAGCAAAACTGGCAGTTAGAAAAGCAGCATTCCCCATCGCTTCCATGATTCGTATAACAAAACTTAAAATTATAAACGGATAATGATCGGGAATTTTGTCCAAAAGTCTAGAAAAGTGATTCATGAACATATACCATCGAACCATTTGCGAGCTAACATACCCAAATAAAATCGCACATACTCCAGTTGTATAAATACCTCCATTGAACATTATCTTTGGTCCAATTTTATTAAGATGTTGTCCATATAATGGACTAACTATAAAAACCACCAATTCGAAAACTCCAAATACCATTCCATATTCCGTGGCCGTTGCTCCTTTACGTTCAGCCTAAAACACGTGATATTATTTACAGATAATGTAATTATCCAGCAAATTAGACATCCAATTAATGTGATTTTTTTTAACATATCAAACATTTATGGTTCCGACAATTCAAGGTCACAAACATCAGTTAGTTTTGATTAAAATTTATCGAAATGTCTGAAAATTGTCGTCACTTCTATTGAATGTTTCATAATTAAGGCGTCGAAAATTATGTGAAAAAGACCGTAAACAATTTATCTTGTTTTGCATCACATAAACCTTGTAAACATGATAGGAAATGTTTGTTTAAATGTTTATTCGAATCTCTGCTATAAAAAAATAGCAATTTCTGTCAAATTTGCTAAAATTTTCCAAAATATGTGAAGCCAAGATTATAAATTAAAATAATATTTTTAGTAGTTGAACTTTATGTAATTTTCAATCAAGATAAAGTATGCAAGTATTTGTTGAAATTGCATCACCTGTCATAACAGATGATATTTTACTAAACAAATAAATCCGATCCCTCGTGACATGCACCACTCTACGCGTTTATACGTTTCATTACATCCTTTAAAAGTCTCCAATTATTATTTATTAAAAATGCTATCTATGTATAGAATTATCTGTGTTGAAGAAATGTATCTGATTTTACAGGCAAACGCCAAAGTTTAGTTCGCTCCGTAATCGAAAATTACAATGAAATATTCATTCGCCCATTTGTGCGTCCAGTACAAGTTTAATTGACAAAAAAAATAACTAAAAATAAATAGATATTTGAAATATTTGTTTTTATTGATAATACGTTTCTTTGCAAACGTAATTTTAATTCATTTAATTTATTTAATTCATTTCTGTAAGAATCAAAGATTCCATATTTTAATATAATTTACTTCGACATTCAATTTTTGTCATGAAAAAATATCTAACCTGGTTATTCTACCGATACTCTTTACGATCGAGATATGAATCATGTTCTTCATTGATATTTTCTGATGTACAATGAATCAAGAAGCTTAGTAGTTGATATTATGATTATACGAGCTTCATAGATTTGGGAATGTGTGGATTTTGTTCATTTTTTCCACGTTGATAAAATAAATAAGATGTACAAAATCAATAAAGAAAAACAATTGTCATCCTCGAGAAGAGAAGATTTAGGATTCAAACAGACATTCTGAATATTAAAGTCTTATCACCAATTAAAATTTGTAAACAATTAATTCTCTTTTTATTAAATTTCATTAAGGGGAAGCTTTTATTTTATACCTTTATTAGTTTCATAATCTGTTGACGAGGTCCATGGGGAAATCATTTCAAGTTGTAATATTTTATATAAGAATAATAGATATAATATAATTTATGACGATGATAAAATTATGTAGGTGTGGGATAAATGCAAAAAAAAACGATTATTAGAAAGATATGGAAAAGGAAAGAAGATATGATTGTTGGAACACAGTATGAAACATAGGGAAATTTTGTCTTCCTGCACGAGAGGGAAAAATAAATAAACTTGTTGGAAAATACAGAAATGTACGAAATTTATTTGTGATGTGAAAATAGGTCTCCATTTGAATTCATATTTAATAAACTTCTACTATCGACTCATTTCAAATGCTCCTTTCAACTGTTTCGTGCGTTTCTACTAATGACATACATATACTGCTACTTCTTACCGTTCATTTGTAAATAATATCAATAATAACGACGAAAAAAAAATTATCCAAGATTCTATGGTTTCAGAAGTAACTTTGATCAATCAGATTAGTTTAATGAGCGACATTTTTAAATAAATAAAATTTTATAAATTTCTTACCTCTTGTGGATAAAAGGGTGCTTGCAATGACACGCAAACTGCATTGCAAAAATCAGCAAGTCCAATAACAATAAGGGTTGACCACTGTCTTTTAGTAAAGCTCACCATTTTCATGACTAGATGTATATTAAAAGTCCGCACAAACACTTATCAGTTATGTCGAGTGTGTAAAGTTTTTGCGCACGTTTTTTTCTTTCTTTTTCTTCTCTTAGTCTATATTAAGCTGAAGCGTGTTTATACCGCAATTAATACCACCAATTAATAAAAGTTCACTCAACGAATGATAATTACCTCAAAATAAAGTTTGACAGCTCTTTCAATATCAAGTAATTATTGTAAAAAAATATTCTATTGATCATATTGAATACTCTCATTGATAAATTGTATTATATCTCATAATTAGTACAATACTGTATTATAACTGACTTACAAAGTACAGTGAAGCAAACGATATAAAGAATAGAAGAGGTCTTTGATTTAAAACTGAAGACCCTTCCAAATGAGTATCATTTTAATACTGAGCAAGAAATTATAACAATTAAATCTGTCACGTGTAGATTATAGCTTTTGTAGTTTATTGGCCTCTAATACAAAAGAGGGAATATTGAAATCCAATAAATTGATTCGTTGCTAATTCAAGTGGGGCTTAAGTTCAAAGTTGAAAAAGTTCATCATTACTAATGCGAGATAACAGTATGTTATGAATATTTCTATAATTTTACAATCGTTTTTACATGAAGAACAGAAAAAAATTACACTCATTTACGATGACCCGTCTGGCACATAAATCATAAAACTTATCTAAACATTTCGATTATTATGATTTAAAATGTAACTTTCATATTGCAACTTGTTATAGTTTTTTTTTTTTTACATATATATGTA
Source organism: Lethrus apterus (assembly GCA_018397195.1). Classification (NCBI taxonomy): domain Eukaryota; kingdom Metazoa; phylum Arthropoda; class Insecta; order Coleoptera; family Geotrupidae; genus Lethrus; species Lethrus apterus. The sequence continues at coordinate 7,815 of JAFFZR010025297.1, read as the reverse complement.
TATGTGTACCAATGGAATTTTTAGTATTGTAATATCGTTTTACATGAAAACATCGATTAACGATTTAATCAATAATTTTTAATTAATACAACATTAGACTTTGTTATTTAAATTCCAATCGATAATTTGTAATAACTTATCAATTTTAAATGACATTACACGTGTCTTAATTGTCATTTTTATAAAATGTAAATAAATGTATGCAATGCGATAATAAATTAACAATGATTATATAAAATATTCATAATTTGAGAGAAATTATTGAATATCAACATTAAATAAGAAGACATGGTATTAAACCCGAGTGAAGATAAGCAGAGTTCTAAATATAATAGTCGTAAACAGTCAATAAATATGTATAAATGAATCAACAATCGCAGTAGGCAAAACTGTGAATATAAGGTACGACATTCAGATAAAAGGTGTTTTGATCAAATATTTGTAACCATCTCTCCATGTGTTCTCCATTGTATTGTTTTTCTATGCAGCAATTTGAAGTTCAAATTTTTGTGCAGCCCTCCTTTTGGAAATTAAAACATGGTTTATTCGTATCCAATGACCTGAAAAGATGTTATTCAGAATCAGGCGAACATCAACTCCATAATGTGGTGAAGCGCCGTCTTGTTGAAACCAAACAATGCGGTTTGTCATTCATTCCTTGTCGATCTTCAACCGGAAATAAATGTGCAATACCAGGTACAATGTGATCACGCAATAGGATGGGACGTCGTGGATTTATTGAATGGCCTGCTAGGTCGCTCGATTTGAGTCCCCTAGATTTTTTCCTCCGGGGTCATTTAATAAATAAAATTTACAAAGATAAAAAATTTGCAAAACCTGGAAGCCAGAATCAGGCATGAAATTGAAGAAATAACTGACTAACTTGCTGCAAAATTCGTTGCGTAACTTTTGTGATAGATTAGGTTATTGTCAAGTTGCAGGGGGTCTTCAGTTCGAACATTTAACATCATTTAAATATTATTTATTATTTATTTTATTTTATTTATTATATTAAATTTTATAGAAAATGCTCAAAATACTTTATATTTTGAGCATTTTCTATAAAATTTTGTTATTAAAGCATATGAAAAAATATCAAGTCATTTCAAGAAAAAAAGGGGGATAAAAATCAGCAAAAAAATCACTTGGTTGCCATTTAAAAAAAAAAAACAACAACAAAAAGTTTCCATGGAAATGCGTTGACGTACAAGAAGAACGAGTAACCTAAGAAATGGAGAATAATCAGTAAAAAAACTTCTATTAAAGACATTTCGTTGTAAAGTTCATATTTACGGAAATAAACCGCCTACCATACTTTTGACTAACCCTGTATATCTTCTTTCTTGTGAACCAGATACTGAAAACTTTGTCTCTTCATAAAGGTTGTGTTTTACAATAAAATCAACAAATCGTCATAAAAATCATCTGCGACATGTACTTTCGTAGCTTCAGTTGGTGCTTCTTATTTCCCTTGAGAAAATAAATAAATTAATAATTATTTTTTATTACTTTTGACATATTATATTGGTTGAACCAATGTTGTATAATTTTCCAGTTTCAAGGTTATTTTGAAGGATTTGAATTCATTGTAAATATCCACGTTTTTCAAAGGGAAATTTTCGTACATTTTCTTACACCATTAAAGAATGCTGATCTATTGATAACTACCATCATAATAGGTCGAAAAGTAAAGTATTTTTCTCATAAAATTTTTATCTAATATTAACCTTAATAAGGTGACCAATTATTTTTTACGAAAAAGGAGTACGGATGGATGGAAAAAGGTTGTATGGGTTGCGTTTGCTCCGTAAATTGAAATTATTGAAATTCAAAAAGTCGGTTTTCAAAATTTATAGTTGGATTGCCATGGATTAGGTTCGCCCATAATTGAATTTATTGAATTCAAAAAGTCAGTTTTTAAAAGGATTAGTAGGTTCGCTCCGTAATTGAATTTTAAAATTTATAATTTATGGTTGTGTTGGCATGGGTTAGGTTCGCTCCGTAATTAAAATTATCAAATTGTTGAAATTCAAAATGTCAGTTTTTAAAAATTTATAATTTATGGTTGGGCTCGATCCGCAATTGAAACTCAAAAGGTAAAAAAGAGTGTACAAAAGAAATAAAAAGGAGTACAAAAGAAATAAAAAGCAGTACAAAAGAAGTATAAAAAGGAGTACAAAAGAAAATACAAAATTCAACCTATAAGAACTATTGCGGCCCAAAAGGCTGACGCCCCTGGGCTACAGCCCATTTAGCCCTGTGGTTAGGGTACTCTGATCTCAATATTAGCGCGGCCATTCTTTATCCAATTTCTCATTTTTTTTTATTTGTAATAAATCTTCAATTTATGTTCCGTTAGTCACAACTATCCATCGATGTCGATGGTGGCAAGATTTTTGATAAAATTAAAATGCGAAAACAGCTCTTCCACCAAAAAAAAATTAGAGAATGATAGCAAGATTCTGGCCTAGATTTAAAGATAAAATTGACGGTTATTATTATGATTATTATTATTGTCAAGTCAAATTTTTTGTTGCAAAAACTTGGAACGATAGCTTTTTGTTCCTGAGATTCCAAATCAGTAAAAAAAATATTTTTTTATTGGTTGGAAGCTCAGGAACAAAAGACTTTTTATCAATAATAATAATTCTTTATTTCCATAAACATACGTACAGGAAGTGTCAGCATAACATAAAGAAAACATGCACAAAAGAAAAATAAAACAAGAATCTGTAATCTATGATGCAGTTCTATATGAACTTAGTACACTAAATTTATCAACGATTAATTATTTTAGTATTATTTTCTTAAAAATTTACATGTTGACAGTTTCAGAAGATTTTATAATATATTATCGAAAATATTGTTATTTTCGATACCAATATTTGATTTATTAGTAAATGTTATTTATATCATATCACATCGATTTTTAATTTTTGAATATTTGATAATAAATCTTGAAGTCTGTATAAGAATAAACATCTAAAAAAACGAATTAGATCGAAATCTAAAAATACCTATTAATAGTTTTAACTTTTTCTTAGAAAACAGACAGAAAAATGTGTAAATTAACTAGAAATTCAATTTTAAAACCATTTCAGTCAAAATCTTGCCAATTAATGACACTGCACGATCAAGAAGGAACACCATGTATATAATATGTAATGATTCTTAACAATTTTTAATTGAACGATTTTTTCAGAAATGCATTAAACTCTGAAATATTGTAAATGGTATAATTATTGCACCACATCCTTACGAATATTTTTGTAATTTAAGATATATTATTTGTTATGTTTGTATTATTTGTCACATTTTGTATAAATTTTATATGATATTTAACTGGCATATTCCGATAATTGCAATAAATAAATACAAGAGTATCATTAAAATAATGAATTACCAAACTGGAAATATATTGTTAACAGTGGAAACTTATCGCAGTTTTAGTGTTAAAGTGTAAAATCAATTAAGATTTTTTAATCTTCGTCCGTTGACTGCCATAAAGTTAATATAATGACCTAATGACATTGTATCACGTACATAGAACATTATTATTTTGACAATTATCTGTCACTTAATGCCAACAATAACACGCCATTATCACGAGAAACATTTAAAAATATTTACTACAAGCCTACAAATTTATCTTGAGTACAGGATAATGATTTCCATTTTTGTGGAAGAAGTAACTGAATTATTTAATACATATTATATATGACGTTAAAATTAAATCATTAATAATTTGATATAATTTATGTAAAAAAAATAAAACGTAAAATTTAAAAATTGTTGCTAAAATATTTCAAAATTTAAAAAATGTATTGAAATCGACATTCATTAGCACATTAAAAATGTATTTTCTTATGTAGATTAAACAAATGCGGTTATAACTGGTGACCAATTAGCTTATTGTATACTGCAATAGATTTTATAATGATTTGTTGTTATAGTAATTATTTAAGAAAACTAGATTATAATGCTCTCTTTGTGTGATTGTGTTAAAGTTCATTTACATATAAAATAAAATGTCATAAATAAACGGTAACAAGATTTATGTCTTCTATTGGTTTAGTTAATCCGGCGAAGAATAATTAACTACTAATATATTAGATAATTAATATAAAAATTAAATGAGTTTCTTTTAAAATTGTTGTAATATTTCAAAAATATTTTTTCCCAATTTTTAAAAATAAACACAAATTTTAAATTAAAACAAGTGTAATTACAAGGTGGACAGTATAAACAATTTAAAATAAACGAAAGCACAATGATTAAAATGAAAAATTTTGATTTCTTTCTTCGAAATTTAATTCATTCGGTAATTTTAACGTCTATCAGCCTTAATACCAGTGGTAAATTTTTATAATGATTTGGTTTAATTCCCACATTAAATAACAAAAAAAAACTTGTAACCGGACCTTATTTAATCGTTGTAATTACATAAAATAATTATCTTAATTTTTATTACCATCCATGTTTGAGATAAGAAACGTGGATTTTTACAAAAACGAAAACGTCATACCAATGTCGCTATCGACACTATTAAAAATTTTGATATTGCCTAATATTTTTTGCCTCGTCAGCTTCATATTACGCGTTACATAATTATCATGGGGTACAAGTCTTACGCCCCAAATTATTATTATGTTTGTATAAATAATTCTTCTTGTTCAAATTTGAATATGTAGATAAATAATCAATTATTAAAAAAAAAATTAATAAATTTAAAAAAATTCAGAAACTACCTCAAAAAATAATTTATAAAAAAAGATTTTTCGCCTTATTATATTGGAATATTTGCCAAAATTTGCAACCGTTATAAAAGTATTTTCATTTTTTGAATACAGACGTAGATACCCCATTAAAATTATTAAAAGTAGCATTAAAAGTAATCAATGATGACATGGTTTTTTAGATCAATTTTAATGAGTAAAGACCCGTTCATAATTTTCACGTATTTCTGACATGAATGCTAAATATACAAATTCTGGATTTGTTAGGAGTGGAAATGATTGAAAGTAGAAAGTGGAGAACGTGTTGGAATGAAAGTTGAAAAAGTGTGGGAATATTTTTAAAATTCTGGTTCATTAAGAATAAACCAATAAGAAAAGAAATCCAAAAAGAAAATGTATTTAAGAAAAATAATAAAAATTGTTATAAAAGTTGTACTGTAATGTTTTACTGTGTAAAAATAATGGGAAAATGTATGCATAAAATACGATTAAGGCTGGTTGAAAAATTTGTAAGATTTCTTTATTGTCTAATCTAAAAATTGTAACAAGTATTATTATTTAATTAATTAAATTATTTAATTTTTTTAATTTAGTTTATACCTATTTTTGGATTTAAATTTCGTATAAATTCAACTCATTTGTTCGCATTTTTAGACTTAGTTCTGAATTCAGTATTTAAGTTAAAAGCATCAATGCGAAATCAACAATTTTGCTTTTTGTAAACTTTGATTTTGTAAACATCACATGCTTATTATGAAATGACCTTTAAACAAAAATAATACAATTTTAAACGATTTCTACAAGTAACTGAATAACGAATTAAAATCGAATTCAACTAATTCATTATTGTGGTTTTTAATAAAAATAATAATAGTGTTTATTTGTCCAACAGAATAACCCATTTACAGGACAAACTAATTATTTTAGAACATACAGTCTGTTTTGGAACATTTTACAATAGCTAACTTTTTTATTTAAAAACATACAAACTTGGTTAAATGGATAAAGATTAAGTACCTTGCAATGCGCATTTCGCGAAGCAAATTATAAAACAAAAGAACATCGCGTTGCTAATATACAAGCATTAATTTTTTAAATTGAACACCCGGTATATTTTTATATTTTTAAGTTGCTCTGGTTGCCTGCTATAATTAATTATAAGACAATTAACCATAGAAAAAATTAAAAGCCATTCCTACAACTGAAAAAGTTAAACCTGCTGATGACTTGCTGCTTTGTGTGATAAAACTGATAACTGCAGTTGGTAATTACGTAATTACAAATTTAGAATTATTCCACTTTCCAGGGAAAAAGGCGATCAGTTACAGGCTACAAACACAAATTAGCTTGCTAGATATTTTCCTTTGAAATGAGATAAAAAATATTTTGCAAGAAATATATTACATTTTTTTATTGTTTATTTTGCAATTTTTCTGATATGATAAAATGAATTATATAATACGTATATATTATGTACAAAACAATTACAAAAATACTTAATTCTAATAATCACACTATTAACGATGTTTTTGGTTTAATATCTCCTATGCTCCTGGCAGCCATACGTGTAGAGGCAGTCTTAGGAAAGCATTATTCAAGAATGTTTTGAAATGCCTTGCTATACTAACTGACGCTGCTGGCTTCATTTCAGCTATAATTTCATCAGCGTTGTTGTTTAAAAATTGATTCATAGCTTCACCTAAAATAAACAGCCTTCAGGTTTGAAAACGACGATACTATGAATAATTTTTATTGATACCTATGATATTTCCGTGGTTGATGACATCCCTAATTCGAAATCGACTCTTTTGGATTTTAAAATCGACGTTCAATTTTTCAATTCGCATATATCGGGTCTCATTTTTAATTACTTCTTTACCATAGATTTTTGCGAAAGCATCAACATCAACTAAAAAAAAAAAATTCAATTAACGTAAATTATTTATTTATTTTTTTTTTGTTGCTTTATTTACATACCAAAAATTGCCCAAAATTCTCCTTTGGAACGAACTGGAAACAAAAGGACGTTGCCGCCAACTTCGTATTTTCCCCGTATTTCGATTCGTGGTAATCTCATGGTCAGATCGATGGTGTAACGTTTGACGTCTGCCCTGTAATGCAATTTTATCGTCAAATTCGTTGTGTATGGATATGTTGTAAGTAATTTGTATTCAAAGGTACGTTTGTCCTTGAAAGCGAAATATGTCAAACGGAATGCTATAATTTAATGACTCAATATATTGGTTCATGTTAATGAAGACACCTACGAAGATTGTTAACGATTCAAAGGATGACTTGCTTTCATTTATTGGTGACCTTCTACCTGTACGTTATTAGATCATTTTAATTTGAACTGATTACACCAAATTGGTCCTGTAGAAAAATAAATCAATTTGAATATTATTAGATACGTATTTTGCTTTAGATGCAAATAAAAGTTTTTTATCTTTTTAGTAATTGCCGTTCGAGATTATCTATAAAAACTTATAGTGAAAAATTTTCAATATTACATAAAAGTACATTTGTTCCTATTTGTTCATTTATTTAAGTTTTCAATATGTGTCACACACGAAAGACGAGATGGCAGGACGAAGTAATAAAAGACATAGAAGAAAGTAGAATTTATAGATGGAAAGAGAAAACCCAGGACAGGAAAACATGGAAAAGAACTGTGGAACAATCCATGGGCCTACTAGGCCTGAAGGGCTAAACTATATACCGGGTGTGCCAACTATCTGGGGTCTATTACGTCTTACCTATTCACTTTATTAAAAAATGTTTCAAGTAAAAGTTATTTGGAGTCAAGTACTCTACACCATAAAATTATTATGAAATATACAGGATGTTTAGTTTTGCCTGTACGTTATACAACTTTATTATTTTAAATGGAACACCCTCTATATCGTCGCATTTTCAGATTCCCCGGAACAAAATAGGGAAAGTTTATACTACAGACCCCATACTAAAATTGAGCGGTTTTCGAGATATTCCACTTTTAGGTAAAAAAAAATTAATTTAGGTAGTTCTCTTTAAAAATTAATAATGTTTTTATTAACGACGATTTTGTAACGATTCGTTG
>JAFFZR010025296.1:0-12982 GCA_018397195.1 Lethrus apterus | reverse complement strand
TATAATAATTAGAAAATATTGAAAAATTAATGATTGTCTTACTAATAATAAACTATAGCTAAATATCTCCAGATTTATTGAATATACTAAATGTTTGTTGTGTGAATATACTGGCGCTCGAATGTTAAAATATATGAAATTTTTCAATTTATATCTTTACAAACTCAGAAAATATTGTTTAGTCCTGACGGTATTTGTTTAATTACAAAACGTTTTCGTCTAGGAATTTATTAATTAAATTTATGAAATTTATACAGTAATATATTAATTAAAAATAAATATATTCATTTATAAAACATAATTTATGGTAGTTATTTACTTTTAATAAAACGTTCTCCTGTGATTCATGGATGTCATATTTAATATATAAAATGCTTTAAATATTGAACGATGTGTATAAAAACTAATGAAAATCCGTCTATATTGGAAATGGATTGTCAGTAATGTCACGAACATAACTATATATTTAAAATGGTGCGAAACTTTTACATTTAAAAACTTTCTGTGTTTGACACTGATTCAGGAGGAAGGTTGCCCCATTATGAAAGTAATATTTCAATTAAAATATTTTGCTTCAACAAAAACTTCATTACCGCTAACACAACCGCTACATGACGAAATCGTTTTCGATGAAAGACCCCAACAACGCCGTAATGAATTCAGCCATGATAATAATTTATTTTATACATCGGCTTTCAAAATATTTTCTATTCGAATTTTTATATCGTAATTGCAATATTGTTCGACCGTTTAGCTAACACAAAAGAACTACTAGTGAGACTTCCTAAGTGAAAATCGATAAAAGCAAGGATGGTAAAAAACTTTTCCGACCAGGTGATTGAAGTGTAGACTCTGCTGAATGGTGCGTCAGCAGGGGGCAGTAAAGTGTAAGAAGAAGCGACGACCGACTGCGACGGAAACTGAAAACACTCAACCACCTTGAGAAATAGGCCACCGTGTGAAGACAAGATAAATTGAGTGCGAGTAAAAGAAAATAGAAGCCACCGACTGTACAATAGACTCCGCTTCCGTTATGCAATGACAATAAGAAATTTGAAAGCTCAACACGGCCATCCCGTTTTAACCATACGAACAGTTTACTACAATATATTTAAAAGCGAAAAACACAGTAATGTTATGCAACTTAAACCTGAATTATTAATCATTTCATTATAACTTGACAATCAATATTAGAAACTCTTGAATTTTATTTTTACATTTAAGAGAACCATTATTAGTGCTTTTCTTTAAATATGCAATATTTAAATTATATACAAAATACCTCTACATCTTATTTGTCCTCAAGTAAGTAAGTAAAATACAATATTAAGAATCATATCTGTGATAATTCTAATTCTAAATAATAAATGAAATAAATTTCGATGTAAAAATTTACAGTTAACGAATACACAAATTACATTTATCACAAGAATTTCAGTATTTTTAATTGACATAAGCTCCTTATATTCGTTGTATTTCGTCGATTTTTTCTTCTATCATATAATTAAATTGTAAGTCGTAACAGTTTACTGATCTTAAAAGCTTAAGATTTACGTACATTCAATTTTAATTATACTATGTATCTACAAAAAATGTAGAAATTTAAAACAAAATTATTCCCAAAAATTTTATTAGGTATTATAATAAATATACTATTTTTAATATTATATATTTTTTTTTAATATAATATTACCTTTATAGTGTCATTTATACAAGAGGCTTTTAAAAATGGATAAAATACTAAGTAATGTAAACAAAATATGCAAACTGCATTTGAAGATTGTCAAAAACTTGCTCATCTAGATTTTTCAGTTACCTACTGATAATTATTTGGATGTTAGAATATTCACGCGATATTCCCATTAATGTGAATTATTTCCGTTTCTTTGTTAAAAAAATTTTATGAATAATTTTTCAAGATTTTTAATTTGAAATAAAAAATTAACGTTTATATGTCACAAATTATGACATCTAAGTATTTTGACAGATTTTTAAATTTAGAGTTAATTTTTGCACAGTTGACACTTAAGAAGTTTGACAGTTGACAGTTTAAGATATTTGACAGATTGAAATTAAAATCACACTGTCAAGTTAAGAGTTTTGTATTTGTATTATATTTTCGGCACATTTTACAGTTAATATATGAGGGGGTCACATCTACGGAGTGTCTGTACGCCATTTAAGTTGACATTACTGCATTTTCTCCACTTGTATATTAATTAACACTGTCGTTTTTGCAGTTTGACAGTCAATGTTTACTGTTGCCAGCAGCGTGAATATCTATTGTATATTAAAAAAATCTATGTCTACAACACGATGAATTATTTCTAACATTTGTTTTAAATTTTTTATAAAGTTTTCACATGCATCAGTTTAACATCAACATATTATGAGTTATCAATATTTGTTGGTTATGTCATTCGATCCCTATTAAATTTCCAGTGTACGCATACATAATTTGCGTACGGTCATTTACAGACAGACTGTACATATACATACATAAAAATACAATGACATCTCCTATGAATTTGGAAAACAATGTTATGAAACAGGAAAAAATATATCTTTTAATCAAAATTTAAACTATACAATGGTATTCTATTAAGTATTAAAAATACTAAGGTAACGCTGCTGTCACTGTTAAAATGAAGTCCAAGTGATTTGGAAATATCCATAATTGAACTGTAAATGTTTCATTTATAAAATATCTACGAAAGCGCCTTAATAATGTAAAATTAATTTTCTTTTACCTACAATGTATAAAGTATATAGCCATACTTCCAGATTTTAAAAATATAAGAGTTGGACAAAATAGGTTTTATTCCATTGAATACAAATTTTATCAAAATATTTTTCACAGGAAATTTGTCATATTTTCATCATATTTTGACAGCATTTTATGTGTTAACCAAATATCGCTTTAAAAGATTGCTTGTGCTTCCGAAATGTTGAGATTTGAAGTGAGATAGAAACTCATACTGCACTTGGAAATGCAAAATAAAGAAATGGTTCAAAACGATAAAAAAAATTACGAAGCTTTGTTGAAAAACGTAACATGAACACATTAAACACTATTTCAGTTTGCAAAGTTAAAAGCAAATGGCAACGGTAAACTCCATTAAAGTTGCTTAAATTTGCAGAAAATCCACATAATGCTTATTTACTTAACATCACTTGCCTTTTATCAGATGCTGTGAATCTCATTTAAATTTATTAAAATGAAAATCTTTCCGTAGTTTTACGAGAACTTAACCCTCAACAACCGGATTTAATATTTTCCTAAGGTTGGATGCAAATTGGTAACGAAATATTTAACTATATTAATTCGTATAAAAATACCTATATTATAGGAAATATTAATTGAAAATTATGGCTTCTTGGTGAAATATTTTGATAAAACACCAAATTCTTTTGTGATTAATTTATTAAAAGTGAATACTTTTAAAATACACTTAGAAAGAAAGAAATATTCATTTGTCAACAACAATTAGTCCCAATTATTGGGATATTTCTATACATTCCTGCGTTTTTTCCCAACTTATAAATTCCTAACAAATTCCGCTCACACGCCCAATAATAACGCACATTCTCAACTATTCGTTTGGTGTTTTTTCTTTTTATGACAGAGCCACAAATTATCCTTCACATCGCTTTTATTTTGAAATCTCCACCTCTCTAAAATCTCCAGCTTTCTTCGCACTTCTGTATTTTATTTGAGGCAACAGTTAAACTATACACGCCTCCATCGCTATTTTGCAATGTAAATTTTATATCCGATTTATTGGATACACCCTATCGGCCACCTGACCAGATTTCTTTTATCGAACTTTTCAATTGTTATAATTTGTAAAACCATTTTTCAAGACACCCCCTTTCGGCCATTTTCACTTTCAACACTCCCCATTTCAAATTTTTTTAATTGAGATTTTTGAGTTATAAACATCTTTTTAGCCATCAGTATGTGGAAATATGCATGTGTTATTGAGGCTTTCAGCCAATACACATTGTCAATTTTTTTTTTTTTTGAGAAAAGTCTAGTCGTTTCATCCGATTAATAGTATATAACACCACTTCGATTTTCAGCCACCGGTTAGACCAATTATTTTTTATTCAGTTTTCAAATATTTTACTCCACCATTTCATTCATCGAATAATTATTGACGTTGAATTACAATTTTTGAAGACACTCCGTCTTATTAGAAATCGCGTTGTCATCATTTGTCAAACTAATACTTATGTTCCGTCTTTCAGTCTTATTATAAACGCTAGCTCGTTTGAAAAAATTCCTAAAGGACAATTAAAAAAAAATCCGTCCGTTGGAGTTATCATCCCACTCTAATAATTTCTGAGAAAATTTCTAATTGTCAAAAATATTTTCCGGCGACTTATCGCGAACCACCCCTTTTGAATGTGTAATAAATGAAAACTGATTACTAAATTTTTTAATTTTATACGTATGTTGGAAGCCGAAGGTTAAAACATCTTAAAATTCATTGTTAAATATTTATAATAAAGCCGTATTCACTTACAGACCTCCAAACAAATGAAAATTGAATGAACACGAACTCGTGCAGGTCGTGTTATTTTTTAACTTTTTAAGATTTAATGCCAAGGAATACACATTATGAACAGGACGATACGCGGTTACGCCCTGTTAAATAAATGACGTTAAAATATTAAAATGAAAACGATACGCAGTAGGACTGAATGGCAGGTCCATTTGTTATGTTAAAATATTAAAAAATATGTTACTGTAGCGAAGAAATACGCCTTGCGTGTTTCTTATACCTGCGAGATCATTAGTGTTTTGGATAAAACGTTTTACTGATGCGCAGACGTTCGCGTAAGAAAGCTATCAAGGGATTCGTGGATGCTTTATACATGTAATATTAATTCACTGAATTAAAGATAAGCTTTTATAAACTGGAGAGGAAATAAATCATTTCTTGATTACGGTGCACGCAAGTGATGACTTTATAGATTATAATTTTGTTGTAGAATTTATTTCAGTACATTGTTAGTAACATATTTCAGTTTTTACAAATTTTGAATTTATAGTTACCGATTTATAGAAAATTTTAACGATTGTTTATTTGATATTGAATACATTTATAATTAAAGGTGTTAAAAAGAAATTTGTGTGAATTAGATTTTTTAATATATAGCCTTTGTTCGAAAAAAAAAAACAATGGGTACTATCACTCGTAGATTTGTTAATGTATTTCATTATTATTAGTTTATATATTTTCCTAGGGTGTCACATTACGACAGATTTGTTTCTTCTTGATACTTCACAGAAACTTGTTGCTTTTGTTGCCACAAAAACACAAAATTATGTGTTTAATTTCCCCCTGATGCTCGATGTGTATGTTTGTGCCATTTTGTAAGGTTTGACAGCGTTTAATGGAATAGTGAACTTTTCAGTTACGTTTATTAAATGAAGAATAAATACGAATATTAGAAATTGATATATTATCTCAAAAGTATATAAAGTATATAAATACTGATTTCAGAAAGCAAATATATCGTACGTTATTTTGAATAAACTCCAGTAGTCGAAGTATGAAAACGACGTCGTAGTGAATTTTTTTAAAAAGAAAACTGGTTAAAAGCATTAAAAAACAGGAACTTCTAAAGAAATTTTCACTTTGAAAATTAAGTCTTAAGTCTGACATTTGACGTTGTTCCAGGTCATAAATTCAAGAAAATTTTAAAATGATATGTTATGCAATCCATTATATAATCAATTTTTTATATATTTACATAAATTACAAATGACGCTAAAAATTGAATATTTGAGTAAATTTAAATAATTCAAAATATTTTACATTACGACGATATCTTTTAAATTAAATTATTTATTATTTTATTAAAATCTGAAAAAACAGATCCCTATAGAGCAGTGCATAAAATTAATCATCAAAAGCTATTCAGTTGAGATTATTTATCATATAAACACAAATAAAGCAATTGAAATTAAATTATAAAGACGTAAATCTTTTTCATAAAGTATAAAACTGCAAAATTTTGTTCCATTTCATAACTTATTGTACATTCGTTTTGTGTTGCAAAAACGTTCGAGGGCCGGCTTTGCCTTTAGTGACAGATGCCGAGGAAGCAAACAAGTGGTCGAAGTTATTTATGGCCTTCCATTTTGTTCGCATTTCCCACTATTAAACGTTGAAATACTCCCACAACAGATAATTTTTATTTTTATTGCACTTTTCCTCAAATTAGTTTATTCACAGTTCCGTAGCAATTATAATAAGAAAATGTTTTTGTACATATATATGAATAATTGCAAAATTAATTTTGGATTTAGTATCAGAGAGCACAAGAACATAGATAAATATTTAAACAGTTGACAGCAATTACAGAATTAACAACAAACTAAGGGAATGGGTTGTGCATAGATACTGCACGTAAGCAATTATAATAAAGTCTTTTGTTAGAAAGAAAATGTTTGGTTCTGATGCAAAATAGATTGTAATGAAAGCAGCATATTAAGCAACATAAATTTATTCATAGATATGGGATCAGTTTTAAATAAGTGTAATAATTTGAAATGAATAGGACTGGCTATAGCTTGAACGAAAAATCCGCAAAAATGGTAGTTCTATGCTTAAATTTTTTTATTTGTTTAAGAAATGCGTATAATGTAATCTGAAACTTAACAAAAAAGATTTTTGAAAGATATTAGTAAAAATAGCGAATCAACCCAAACTTACTTTACATAATAATAATAATTACACAATAACATACACCTAGCCTAGTTTACGTCAAACAAGTTAACTGTTCCAAATTTCGCATGTCACGCAATTCAAAATAACTGAGCTTTTTATTTTAATATTTTAAAATATTTATGTTTTTTGAAAATTATCATTTTATGATCAAAAATTAAAAACTAAGCATGTGCTTCAATTCAGATAAATGATATGAAAATGGCGTGCATACAAACAGTTAAACGGTTATTCCTTATTCAGCGCTAATCGATTAAACTTTCGATTGTCCTCCATTCTACGACTTATTGGCCGGTTGTAAATCACGGGCCGTCAAGAAATAGTTTTTGGGAGCAACAGGCTTTATAAGTAGCAGGAAACGGCAGAGCAACTGGTGGTCGCAGTCGGCTTGGAAAATATTACACATGCAACAGTGTAATTGGCAGTTGTCCAGCCTAACGAGAAAATTACAGAGCTTTTCAGTTGGAAATTATAGGTTTTTTTACGACTTCGTCGCGTTCGGGAATAATTGTGTAACTTTTCTCGATTTGCATAAATAATTGACACATCAATTTAATATTGACGAATAAAAGTTTAAATCATGGATGCACAATAATCTCATTTAAGAATTTTGTAACAATATTTTTTAATAGTCAAATTTATTACAATTACTATGATAAAATATAACTATGTATTTCTTACTGTGAAAATGTAACTTTAAAAAAACCATCAACGTTTTGACTTTCGTGTTTAACTTCCACGATATTTAGAAAGCGAATGATTTTGGAAACTTGTTTTATTTGTGAATCAAGTCCTATTTTTATATTTTTTATATTTCATTGTAGCCTAGCATTTTTGTGCACCGGTGCTTTTGCACTCTAAGAACATTTTCTTCCATATCGTACGTGTGCCATACGTTTTCGCAGACAAATTTCGCGCAGCTTCAGCATTTTGTCGCAATTGTCTGTAAATGCTACAATTAAAAGCAGAATATTGTATAAAATAACCGAAGAATAAGTGTGATATAATATCCTAGCAACAATTTTAGCTGGATAATTAAAATAATCGTAAGATCAAAGAAACAATTAGTAGAAGTGCAGATGACATGAAACAGGGGGAGTGAAATGGGGCTCACAGTTAATAAAAATAAAACTAAATCACGCCAACCTAAAGAAGAGTATTTAGACCTAACCAGTTATTAAAAAAACCAATCAGAAGGCTTACAAAAGAAGATAGAAGAAGTAAAGGGTTTCAAGTACCTAGAGACGATTTAAAAGAAGAAACAATTCAATGAGATGTCTGTTACGGTTATGTCTGAAACTAGAAGCATGTATGTTTGCAAAAATCGATATACGTGTCATAGGATGCTAAAGTTAAAGGTATAAAACTATAATTAAACCTACTGTGATATATGCTAATGAAGCATAAACTTTAAACGAAAATGATCAGCTGGGAAGGGAATAGTACTAAGAAGAATTTTCGCTGCTATATAAGTTGTTAGCAAGGTTGAAGGGATCGGAAGAAGGATAATCTATCAATCAATGGATCTTTACTATCAATCAAACATCACGGCAGCTATTAAAATTCAAAGGCTATGCTGGCTGGCATGTATAACTAGAATACAGAAGAAGGTGAAGGGAAAGAACGGTCAGTGGGTGAGGCAGACCTAATAAGAGGTTGCAAACCGTAAAAGAGGATGAGCTTTAGCAGTAATATAATTGCAAACCGTAGAAGAGGATGAGCTTTAGCAGTAACATAATGGGAATGAGACACAAAGGAATAGAAAAAGTCATACAATAAGACATGAACGTTCATGGTGTCCCCAGCGTATAAATAAATGGACTAGATTTTCATAAAAGTTCTAAAATCACCACAAGATAAGTATTAAAACTAATTTATCAATTCAATTATGTCCAATCAGTCCGATGATAGACAAGCCGGCAGTAAGTTAAGTTGAATTGGGTAAGGTTGCAGTTGATTTATTTTGTTGACATTGTAAAGATTTGTGCTAAGCATAGAATACTGGTTTTCATAATATGTGTTTTTGCTGTGAATCAAACAAATTTATTAGTCAGTAATTATTTTTTAGTTACATATTGGTAATTAGTTATTTTAACCAGTTTTGCTTTGCTTTCAACATTGGAGAAATTTTAAAAAAATGCTTAAAAAACTATTTATTAGATCTCTTACGTCTGGAGACACGATAATTAGGTTCATTAATTGATCAAAGTGATCCAAAATGTAATTTAATGCATCAGTGAGTTTGTTTATGAGGATTTCTATGTGTTCAGATGACTAGTATGACAACAAAGCTCCAGATCTTGAGTTGGGAAATATAATCTATGTATATAGTTCACCGACGCGTTCGGTTGATATGCATTTTGTGACCTCGGTGTTTATCGTACTAGGTGTCGGTTGCTTTACTCTGCACTTGACAATAAACATTGAATCTGAATATTAGACTCTAAATAGTAGCCTCAATCATTGCCTACTTAGCACAGTGCTCTTAGATAGCCTTTTGAGTTGATAAATAAATGATTTTTAGTTAATTTATTATCAACGTATAAGGGGCTTCTTCAAGAGTAATCCGACTGGGCAATTTTTTCACCGGAGAAGAAATATATTTCTTGAACATTTTTATGTTTTTTTGGAGAAAGATATAAAACTTTGTTGACCATTTGCATATCATCTCTTTTGCGTTGGAAGCGAAAACTCGTTTGCGTAGCAAAATTGTGACATCTGTCTGATGTCCCTCAGGGATCAGTTCTTGGTTCGGTGTTATTTACAGTATTTGTAAAATGATCTATCTGATACTCTGGACAGTGGTACTCTGATATATGCTGATGACCTTAAAATATTTCGACAAATTAGCAATAACGATGACATGAATATCCAGCAGGAAGATTTACTCCGTTTGAGCAATTGATGTTAATTTAATTGCTTGTATCTAAATTTAGAGAAATGTTCCATTTCGTTTATAAGGAATAAGCTGCATCAAAGATTTGGGAGTAGATTTTGATGAAAAACTGTCATTCTCGAATCACATTAATTACATCATAGCCAAATGTAATAAGCTTTTATGTTTTATTTTTAGGCAGGATAAATATTTCAAATCAATTGATGTTCTGAAACGATTCTACTTTGCATCTATCTGGTGCCCTGTGTATATTTCTTAATTAAATCAAATTGAGTCAATCCAGAGGACGTTTACGTTTTACTTGTATAAGTTGGATCTTCGTTTTTCCTCTATTCATGGCAGTTATTCTTCAAGGCTTCAACGCTATAATCTATCCTCTTTATAATGACGAGACGACGTAGCAAACTGTATGTTATTAAACAAAATCGTCAATAGTCACGACGACTGTCAGTGCCTCTTAGGTAAGATTCGCTTTCGTCTCTCTAGGATAAAGTCCAAAGTAGATAATCTATTCCATGTGCCCATGGCTAGGTTCAATTTAGGCTTGAAAATACCTACTACTTACTGTTACGGATGTAGGAAAGAATATATTATTATTTAAATTATTTACTTACTTTCCGTGTCCGGCTCATACGACATGTTTGTCGTTACATAAAATTAAGTCTTCGAGCGTGCATCTCTCTTCCAGTTGTGGGCAGACCAGTAGGTGGCCCATATCCTGTAGTTGGCCACACGAACACATCACATCGTCGTTCTCAGACATTCCCCACCTCAACAGATTTGCCTTGCATCTGGCCACTCCTGTCCTTAGCCGATTTAGGGATTTCCATACCGCGAAAGGGAGGTGTTTGCCTGGAGCCATTTCTTTTGGGGGTTCCCGAGTAGTTAGCTGTTGGGTCCACCTAGTGATACGGTTATTTTTTATGGACCCCTCGAGTATGTGTGATCTTGCCATGAAGCTCTTTATTGATCTTAGGCGTCGGCCGGCTGGCTCGTGTTGGTGCAGAGAATGGCGAGCATCGGTTTCCTGTTTCGTCCTTTCAGCACCTGTGGCGACGACTCTTCGCACAGATGAGGGTGCCACGCCAATAAGTGGATACAAACTATTGACTGGAGTTGGCTTTAGGCAACCTGTCACGATCCTTGCTGTCTCGTTGATAGCGACGTCCACATGTTTCGCGTGAGATGAAGCTGCCCAAACCGGTGCGGCGTATTCCGCAGTGGACACACAGAGCGCCAAAGCCGAGCTTCTAAGCGTCTCTAGTTGAGCTCCCCATGCTGTTCCTGTGAGTTTTCGCAATATGTTATTTCGTGCACTAACTTTGCCTTTAGTATTGATGCAGTGTTGTTTGAAGGACAAAGTGCGTTCCAGGGTCACGCCCAGGTATCTCGGCGTCGGGCAGTGCTCCAGTCGTTCGCCTCGCCAATGTATCTCGAGCTCCTGTCGTGCTTCTTTGTTTTTCAGGGTGGAAGGCGCA
This sequence comes from Lethrus apterus, assembly GCA_018397195.1. Classification (NCBI taxonomy): domain Eukaryota; kingdom Metazoa; phylum Arthropoda; class Insecta; order Coleoptera; family Geotrupidae; genus Lethrus; species Lethrus apterus. The sequence continues at coordinate 1,868 of JAFFZR010025296.1, read as the reverse complement.
GACCTGAGTCTTGCTGGGATTCGGCTTTAGGTGATTTTTCTGGTAATAGATTGCCAGCTCCTCGAGGGCGACCTCCAACTTCTCTTCCACCTCGGTAAACTCGGTGCCCTGGGCTGCCACGGCTGTATCATCGGCATAGATGAATTGCCTTATATTGTCAGAAATCGGCTGGTCGTTCGTGTACACGTTGTACAAGAGTGGGGACAGGACACTGCCTTGCGGCAGTCCATTCTTCTGGATCCTCCATCTACTATTCTTGTTTTGGAGTGAAACATAAAATCTCCTGTTCTGTGGGAACAGACCGATGATCATAGCGAGCCTATAGTCTTTTGTTGTCTCATAAAGCTTTCTTAACAGCCTCCTATGGTTCTCTCAAAACCACCCTCTATGTGCTGAATTAGGTTGAGGATTTGGCCACAGCATGATTTCCCTGGACGAAAGCCGGCCTGCTGTTCGATAATCTTGGCATCCAAAATGTCCGCTGTTCGGTTTAGAATCAGTCGTTCCAGCAGTTTGAAGAGTTGGCACAGAAGGGACACGGGCCTGAAATTCCTAGGGTCAGTCGGTTCCTTGCCAGGCTTCAGTAACGCGAACACACGAGCCTTCCTCCATTCTTTGGGGATCTTCAATTGCGTGACACATACATTGAACATATTAAGGAGCCATTGCAGGGTCTGTGGTCCTAAGTTCTTTTAAATTATACTTACCTTTTACTCTTACTTATTATTTAATTACGTATTGGCCCGTATTTGGGTCTATGGTTTGTGTGCTTATCCTATGGGTTAATCTTTTGCAAATAAATATATAAAATTAAGTCTTGCACCGTCTTTCGTCAAGATACCTCAAATAAATTTATTTTACGACGACCGGAAGTTAGGGATGCTTTTGACACTAAACAAATATCCTGCTTTGCAATCAACTCTGATTTTCTAACAAAATTTTTCTAAAATATTATGACGTTTAGTCTATTTCTGCTGCAACTGCCCAGAAAAATTTAGAACTCTTTGGACATAATGTAATTGTATTTTTTATTTAAATAAAAAAACAAGATCAATTTTTTAGAATTGTCTGCTATGCCTCACAACATATGGAAGAAATTCATTCGACCGTTCACTTTTGAGAGCACTAAAAAAATAAATTACAACAAAACACGCATCGCCCAAACACACTAGTATAAAGAAACAGATAGTTATTGACCTTCTGCAGATAAGTTATAAAAATTAAATTTATTAGTTCACAGATACATATTCGACTCCAAAAGTTAATTGTAAGGCATATTGAAAATGTGTCCACATATACAGTCCGTTCTACAAAACGGGATGTTCCGTAAATAAGTACTTATATTTTAACTGGTGATAGTTGACCTTACCCTAAATGCAAATCTGCAAAAACGACGGTCCTATCTCGAATTAAAAATTTTTTAAATTTTTATAATTTTCTTAGTGGGCAAACGTTCTCGCTCCGTACCTGCGCCCATTCAAAATGTGCCGCCGAGAATTCACACCAGTGTGCGCTAGTTACACTACATCAAGTGCTGCCACCGCGTTGACATATTTTATCCATACGTAACATAACCATTAAATGTGATGTTTAGAAGAAAATGCTTGTCGTATTTGTTTAAACTATATCAAAACAATGTTCTGTTGTAATGAAGTTGTACGAGTTAGGTATATTACGCTGTTATTCTATCTTTCAACGTCTAATTGCTTAATTGCACCGTTGTAGTAAAGTTTTTAATGTTGGACACTAACTGTCAACGGCTGTCAAAACAATGACAACTTCGTTCGTAATGGCTGATACACAATTTATTTTCGACCGACTTTCGGGTCGATAAAATGAATTTTCATAACTATCGAAGAATTTTAAAT